>JAGDQO010001564.1:0-290593 GCA_018342035.1 Solanum appendiculatum | reverse complement strand
CGATAACGAACTTCTTCAAAACCACTATATTCTCTAATAAAATATCTGAAAGTTTGAAAAGATTCTTTATATATTCCCATTTGATATGCTCCTTCATGCACATCCCAGAGGAGATATAACAATCTTAACATTCTTTAGGTTGGGAAATATAAAGGTTGAAATGTAACTCTGCAACCAATACAATCACCTTTGACCAGATATCTTCTCTCAAAATAGCACTAGTAATCATCATACTATGGACAAAGAGTATAGTCAGGACTAAATACAAATTAGCTTAATGGAAACTGAACTAAAGTGACAAAAATGAATTCACAGTACCAATACAGAAAATTTCAAAACCAATAACTATTAATGGTGCTTGGAAAATGATTATCATGGTCATGTGTGTCATAAATGTTCGTGGCATAGGTATCCGCAACAAAAGAGTGATATTGCAACAATCCCTTTTGTTTCAGAGCAAACTTGCCACAAAGAAAGGTACAAGACCAGCCATATTAAAGTGAAGCTTTACAATTACAAAAGTAGAGCTTCATAGTGACAATTAAAGATATATTTTTGTTCTCCTTCAAACACAAATATATTTGCATTCTACTTCAAAAAAACTCGAGAGGAGAGGGGGACAGAGAGGTTGTTAAAAATTCATTAAATGAATAGATGTAGAAAGATAGGAAAATGTTCCAGGAAGTTATTGGCTGATTTTCTATTTCTATGTTGAGTGTCTCTGCAAGAGGCAAAGTTTACAAAAGACCAGCTTCCCCATACAAATTAAACTTTTCCAAATGCAACTACAACACTAGATGTTTGCATTCCAATTCTGGAATTAGCACTCCTTTGAACTACAATATGCATAGGACCTGGTGCAGTAAACCCAATGAAACCGATAAAGAATGGAGAAACTAATAAAAGAAAGCACTTCATAGCAAAAATATAATGTGCAACAAATCTATCAAACATTCTAGTTTTTAGATATAATTTTTTTATTAAGATGACATAAAATATCCTACTTCCAAAGTTGACAAAAGGATTGTAGAAAGTTACAAATTGACGGCACCAAGTTACTTAGAACCAAGCAAAATAATCCTTTTTTGGTTATGCAGGGTATTAATGACAAACATCACAAACCTGAGTGAACAAGGTTTTGAATGTTAACTCGATTGCATGACTTAGCTTTTAAAGGTAATCTTGGAAGAGGCTCTTAAAACGTTGATGATAATCTTCCTCCTCTACATCAGAATCTTCCTCCACTTTATCAGAATCTTCGTCCTCTTCATCAGAATCTTTATAAAAATCTTCATGAAGAATATCTTGGAGGTATTTGATA
The DNA here is from genome assembly GCA_018342035.1 of Solanum appendiculatum. Lineage (NCBI taxonomy): Eukaryota > Viridiplantae > Streptophyta > Magnoliopsida > Solanales > Solanaceae > Solanum > Solanum appendiculatum. The sequence goes on along the minus strand of JAGDQO010001564.1, from coordinate 289,272 downwards.
CATGTAATGTTCAACGTAATATTAGCATTAACCAAGGAGGATACATGTAAAAGACCACACCTGAAATCATGTGAAAGCTCGAAATGCTAATGATACGGGGCAAAATTTTCAAAGAAAAGATCAATTTTCCTTGTACCATCATCAAACCAACAACCTTTTAATTTGCAGGCTTTTTACCTTTAAAAAATTAATTTCAAGTCAACGAAAACCCCCGACCTTTTGAAAATAAAATAGTTTCCAATGCAGGACAGACACTTTGTTTGGATGGTTTTTACGTATTGTTTCATAATTAACGTATTGTATTATATATGTTATATTGTATCTTACCGTATAATTTTAGTGAATACATTGTTTGGATAGATTGTATCGTTCTTTGGCACATCCATAACTTGAATTGAATGATAAACCTACAAGAAAACTAAGACATGGGTAGAGCTATTATGAAAAAGTAGGGTAAAAGATGAAATATAATTATTAAATAATAAATAAAGACAAATTGAGAAGAAAATATTAAGGTAACGACACGATCACACCAAATTGGTCGTTTCATAAAATAAGTCTTTTCGTCGTTATCTAATGACGGATTTAAACAATACGATATAATAGAATATAAGTAACAACCAAAACATACTTTGTATTTAAACTAGCAATACAATACAATACAACGGTTAACAACCATCCAAACAAGGTGTGAGAGTAAGTTGACAATTTGGGCATCCACTACCACCATATCCTCCAAATATATGCTCTTTAGAGATTTCCAGGCTATGACAAAATTAGAAACCAAGGAACTTTCTACGAGATGTAATGTTATCAATGATGAACATGTGAAGAAAAATTCAGAAAAATCAATAATAGGATCAGAATAGACTATAACATCTTCCACATTTTTTACAACAAAACTAAACCATCGGTTGATTTGAGAGTTGTATTTATAGAGGCCATAGCGGTGGATATCAAGTTTTTTGATTTTGGAAGCTATGGAATGAGATAATACATAGCCAAAAAATGATCAAAAGCCTTTATCTTCTACCCAAGAGCACCTAGGAGAGAAAATGAAGCTATCAACTGAAGTCCAGAGAATCTTCCACCTTTTAGAGAGAATACAAGCTGTGAATGCATCCTTGGTCACATAAGAGATAGAATTTGATTAAGGAGGGAGTCTGACAGCTGATTGATTATGTCGTCTTCATCTCTGTTGAGTATTACCTTTTGCTTCTTCGGAGATCTCAAATTACAATCCTTGTGGTCGTCTAGGGTTTCTTTAGCCACGATTTTTGAATCAATTGTCTCTCATTCAATTGTTCAACTGAATCAACATAGCTTGCTCAATTGAGAATTGCCTTTACTACTCTGGAAATTCATAGCCTTCACAGAGTTGTATTTCACTTGAGACTCCTCTTGACATCAAAAATCCTCTTTGAATTCATACTCTTCTATTTTTCTTCGAGTGTTGTAGTCCAACACTAATTTTTCATTATTCAACATTTGATTATTTCACGGTGTTTTATCTAAAGTAACTGAGTTCCATGATTTAAGCACACATGACTTTATCTGCGCAGTTCTAGTGTAGATAGAAGTCTCTTGAAATAGTTTCTCATTAACCAGCTGTGATTACTTATTCCATAGCTTTCTGTCAATCATCAAAACTTTGCTAACTAGAGGAATTAGCTGCATTAAATCCACACATCTGAAATCCAGATGTTATTTTCCCTAATAAAAAGATTAGTTTGAGGTAGCATTTGTAGAACATGATTTATATAGATGATTGAAAAAGAAAAGCTTCCATATGAGGAGAGTAGTCTCTCTTGTTCCTTTTTCTTTCATTTTTGGAGAAAGGGACTGGATTTTTCTCTTATGTGAAAAGTAGTCTTGGTATTCTCAGAGTGGAGTGCATCTCACGTCTTCTTGGCATATTGAGTGTTTCTTCTATATTCTTTTCAGGTATCAATTCAACTCTAACTTGCAAAAAGTTCAACAAGTAAACCTCGATGAAGAGGCGATGTTTTTTCAACTATCTAATGGTATAAAGAATTAGGCTTACCTAGTCATTACAAATGTTGTAATCATGACACAACTAGAAAAAGACCAAAATCACAATAGACAACATCGAACTAGAAAAAGTTCAAATTCTTTGCCCCATACAACAATGTCGGTCTGACTAGTACTATAGAGCTTATCTTTTACTTTAGGTGATACCTTTTCATCATACAAGACTCAAGAGGCAAGCATCCACTTCATCCACACCGCACCAATATGATGTGTGATATCAACTTCGATGTCCCCACTCCCTGAATTATAAACCCAAGATACTTGAATCTGTAATTTCTTTTTGATATTTCATGTGTCAAACCTCACTTCCACACCTACCTCATGCATCACATCACTAAATTTGCACTCTACATACTACCTTAACCCTTTAGTCTCCAAAGTCTGTCTCCACACCTCTACCCTAGCATTAACTTCATTGTGCATCATTAATATGTCTTATGTCATCCACAAATAACATACACCAAGGTGCCTCATCTTGAATGTCCTGCAACAATTGATCCATCACCAAGGCAAATAGAAACAAACTAAGCCATCTCCAAAGGGAAGTACTCTGAGTCTCCTCCCACCATTCTTACCGGCATTTTAGCTCCATTGTACATGTTCTTTATAACCCTAATATAGGCCACCGATACACCTCTTGCCTCCGGGCATCGCCACAAGACTTCTTTTGGGTCTTTGTTGTAGGCCCTCTCAAGGTCGATGAACATCATCTGTAAATCCTTCTTCCTATCCGATATTTTCAAATAGTCTCCTCACAAGATGGATGACTTTTTCAATTTGCTGAAAAAGCGGTAAAATCATGCAAGCAAAATCATCATGATCCAAAAGTATCACTTAGCACACTTGCAACTTTTATGAAGGACTAATAAATTTAACGTCAAAATTTTACATTGCAGGAATGCCAAATTATTGTACCCTACATAAAAGGTAGGAATATTAATATTACATCTCGAAAAATGTATGATAGTCAACAAATATTGAAATTGCATTGTGAAATAGACTGAACATATGGTTACCCTTGGATTATGTAAACCATCGTGGCTAAGGCAACTCCACTTTACTTGCATTGTATTTGAAATAAAGCATTTCATATCAGCTTCATTTGAACTTTTAGGTAACTTTTAAACATTAAAAGCTTTAAAAGAAGTAACAATGTCATACTTCCTAATGGCACTTCTATTATTCCTTTAGTGTGCAATAACAAAAATAAAAAAAAATTGTTATTCTTGTCTTATGTATCTCTCAATCCTTTTCTATGATCAAGATTAGTTCAGAAATGAAATGCTACAAATTTAAAAACATACTTGAATTTAAAAATATATTCCCTAACTAATTCACAAGAGACATGACAAGAATAAATACAAACACACATGTGATGAGTCTAAAAGTTTTACTCATTGGGGCCTTTTAGTTCTACAAATAGTTTACTCAATGCCTATTTATTTCCTTATCAGATGATATTTTGATATTTTGCAGCTATTAAGGTGAAAGGACAAGGCAAGGATGAAACACAAAAAGAGGTCAAAAACGCTGAAATAAAGTGAAAGCTGCAAGCTGATGATCGCCAAAGATAATGGGTGAATCACCAATTATGTCTGAACTCCGCCGATGTTGACAGTGTTCGATGATAAAATATCAAGGCGAGTCGGCGAAGAAAGAAGACATCGGTGATCAACTGAATGTGAGAAGGCGGGCTTAATTCCATCACCGAAAGTGACAGACTTCTGAGTTAAAGTAAAGGTTGAATGAGCAAACAAAGGTGGTAATCGGTGATCCGCCAAATGCGAAAGACTGACTCAATCAAGTTCACCGGCTGATGTTCAAACACTTGATGCCTGAAGCCAAGAAAGGGCGAGCTGAAGAACAGAACATCGATCCGCCGAATCATGAAGGTGAGCCCGACTTATGTCACCGATTAAGATGGGCATGAAATTTCAAACTTATTTTTGGGAAAACTATAAATATGCCAAAGGAGAGAGAAAATGCATCTTTATCCTTTCTAATTTTTCATATTGAGAAATAGACTTTTTCTGCTTTTCTCTTAGTTTTGGGGTTTTGAACAATCTTGTAATTGATAATTGAGGGTTTAATTCAAAGTGGGTATTAAAGATTATTTCTGATTATCAATACTTTAATGGATGAAAATGTAATTGGTATAATTTCTTTCCCTTTTATGATGCTTGGCTAAAACCCCAATTCTAGGGGAGTGATTATGGAGTTAGGTGTTAATTTAATTTTCTGGGTCTAGTGTCTTGCTATGTTTTCAACTATTTATTCTTGGATTTGAGCTATTTAGCATGGGGTCAATTTATTGGTTAAGATTGCAAAATTAATCCTAGCTTAGATCTTTGATTGATGCTCGAACGAGATTAATTGAAGTGGGTAAATAGCTTAATACTTGAAAATTGGGTTTGATTGTTGTAGTTTGCTCGAAAGTGAAATTGTAGTTTCGATTCTAATTGGCAAATCTGCTCGAAAGAGAGTTTTTAGTAAGGTATTGGGTTGATTTGTAATTCACATGGATGAGACCGAAAGGGAATTCTATGATATGATGCATTGAGATTGAAAGAAAATTTGTGTTTTTGATGATTACCCAGCCTACCCATAAATATTTAGCATTATTGAGCAAACACTTGTACCCCTATTTGATGTTGATACCAACTTTCACACCCCTAGGTTATCTTCTACTTCTTTAAATCCCTGTTTTAGTTGAGTTGTGATAATTGATTCCGAAACCCTTATATTAGATTTGGTGGAATCATTCACCCATTTGTCCTAATTTCTACAATGAATTGATTTGCATTTCTACTTTCCTAGTTCAATTCTTCAAATTATATCACTTCTTGTGGGATTGGACCCCGATTCTTTTGTTTGGTTTTTATATTGCTATCGATCACTTATTCATTTAATTGTTTTTATCTGTAATTTGAGTGTTATAAAAAATGATACCATTGTTGGGGAGTGATGGCTAAGAATTCAGTTTGTGAAGTTAATTTGTGAAATTGTTTGTTTGTAGTAGAATACTTTTACATTTGGTGTTGTTCTTGTGCCCCATTTGCAGGTGGAAATATGAGTGTAGATGGGAGTGATGATGCTATTCACTATGGGTAAAACAATAACATTAGAGATAAGGGTGACATGAATCTCAATGTCATCCAGAGTTTGGAGCAATTCGGTTATCCCCTACTTCGGGGAATGCTACATTCACCACAACCAAACCAATGTTGTTGCTGCTCCAAATGAGAGGGATGTTTGGAAGTCTTGCTCATGAAGAACCCATGACCATCCTTGAAAGTTTGTGAATATTTGTGGGCCTTTCACTGTTGAAAGCATCACACAAGAGTCCATATGGTTGAGGTTGTTTCCTTTCTCCTTAATGGGAGAAGCAACAAAGTGGTTGTCCGAACTACCACCAAATTTTATAACTCCATGGGAGGAACTAAAGAAGTTGTTCCTTGAAATATTTTTCCCTCTTTCGAAGATGGTGAAACTGAGGGACAACATCCAAAATTTAAGAGAATAAATAGAGAACCCATTCATGAAACATGGCGGCGTTTTAAAAGGCTAATGCTACAATGCCCGAATCATGGTATTCTGGATAGATTGTTGTTGCAATACTTTTATCAAAGCCTTGATACAATGAACAAAGAGTTGGCTGACCAACTCATTCAAGGGGGAATTGTATGACAAGCATTTGTGGTGGTTTCAAGGCTACTCGATGAAATAACAAAAATCAACCGAGCTTGGTACACTAATAAAGATCAGGTGTCTCCTCCACAAGATGGTATAACCAAAGAGAAATAGGAGAAAAACCAACAACGTGATGAGAACATAGCTAAGATGATGGTTCAACTTGACATGTTGTCAAAAAATGTTATGGGATATGGTACTAAATCTATAAATGTGGTTGATATGAGTTGAAGGCTGAGTCATGGGAATGCTAAGTTTGGGAGCACAGATAATAAGGACATTAAATCGAGAAGCAACCGAATAGGGGTTTTCATTTAAGTTATCTAAGGCTAAATGAAATCAAGGTTGGAATGGATGTAGTGATGGTAGTTAGGAAGATGTTGATTAGTATGATAAATTTGAAAATTGGGAAGGAAGTGTAACACCCCATAACTTGGAGTTGGAGAAAATGATGAAAACTGCTGCAACACTGATCTACGGAGGCCACCAATAGACCGTAGGTAGAATGACGGGCTGTAAGTGGGAACCGTCGTTGGCACTGTCAGCCTTCAGTATTTCCAAGTTTCTGAACAATGACCTACGGAGCAACAGGACGGGCCGCCGTTCAGTTGACGGGCCGTAGATGGGTCTCGTAGGTTCCCCTCCAGACTTAGTAAAATTTTCAGTCCTAAGGCCTGACCTACGATGGCCATGTACGGACCGTAGGTCAAACGACGGGCCGTACATGGGTGTCGTCGTTGGAAGGCCAAAGTTGAGAAAGTTCTGAATCAAACGATAGAGGAACAGGATGGGCCGTAGGTCGACTTACGGACCGTAGGTCGCTTTCGACAGTTTTAGTGAAGGGTATTTCAGACTTTTCCCTTCCCTTCTAAGCCCAAAATTCGACCCTTTTCCGCTAAGTGTCCTAATTGTCAACAAGTGAAAGTTGAGCATCAATGGCCGGGAGGTTTGACCCAAGATATTAGTATTCCTACTTGGAAGTGGGAAGATGTGAATATGGATTTTATTGTGGGTTTGCCATGCACGAGGCGACAATATGATTCGATTTAGGTTGTTGCGGATAGAATGACAAAGTCAGCCCATTTCATTCCCGTCAAGACTTCTTATTCGGCGAAGGATTATGCTAAGTTGTATTTGAGGGAGATGGTTAGGCTGCATGGAGTGCATTTATCCATTATCTCCGATCGTGGTGCACAATTTACTTCTCAATTTTGGAAGTCGTTCCAAAAAGGTCTTGGTACTCGTGTTAAGCTTAGTACGACCTTTCATCCCCAAACTGATGGGCAAGCGGAGCGTACTATTCAAACCTAGGAAGATATGTTGAGAGCTTGTGTAATTGATTTCAAGGGTACTTGGGATGATCACTTGACTTTGATTGAGTTTGCTTATAATAATAGCTACAATTCTAGTATTGGTATGGCTCCATTTGAGGCTCTCTATGGTAGGAGGTGTAGATCTCCTATAGGTTGGTTTGAAGTTGGTGAAGTTACTTTGATAGGCCCGGAGTTGGTGCATGAGGCTATGGAGAAAGTTTGACTTATTAGGGAGAGGTTGAAAATGGCTCAAAGTCGACAAAAGTCCTATGCCAATGTTAGAAGAAGAGAATTAGAATTCGATGTGGATGATTAGGTTTACTTTAAAATCTCACCCATGAAGGGTGTAATGAGATTTGGGAAGAAAGGGAAGCTTAGTCCCCGTTATGTAGGCCCATATCAGATTTTGAGACGTGTTGATAAGGTTGCTGATGAGCTTGACTTGCCTAATGATTTGGCATCAGTGCATCCGGTTTTGCATGTCTCGTTATTGAAGAAGTGTGTTGGTGATCCGACCTCTATAGTGCAATTAGAGAATCTTGGCATAAAGGATAGTCTTTCTTATGAAGAGGTTCCGGTTGAGATTTTAGACCGGCAAGTTCGGAAGTTAAGGAATAAGGAAGTTGCTTCCGTGAAAGTTCTATGGAGGAATCAATTGGTTGAGGGTTCTACTTGGTAGGCCGAGGCCGATATGATGTCCCGATATCTTCATCTCTTTCCTTCCGATCCTACTCTAGCTTGAGGTATCTTGATCCTCGTGGTTCATTATTTTTGTCTCATGTGTCATAGTTGATTTCCATGATTCCTTGATTGTGCATGTTCATGAAGAGTCTTATATGATTATGTGCATTTGAGTATGAGTTGCATAATGTCTTCATGATATGTTTTGTGGATCATACTTTAGCTTGGAGTTGAGGTTTCCTCCTCGGATATGTGCATTTATGTGATTGCATGCTAGGTTGGGTTGTTAGTCCGTGTCTATTACCCTTCTCAAGGTTTCTTGATTCTCATTCGAGGACAAATGTTCCCAAGGGTGAGATATTGTAACACCCAAAACTTCCAAAGGATTTTAAAATGCAGAACTCACCTGAAGACAGTGACCTATGGAGGCCACCTACGGGCCATAGATGGATTGACGGGCCATAGGTGGGAACTGTCAATGGCACTGTGAAATTTTAGGATTTCCAAGCTTCTGAACTTTGACCTACCGAATAGCAGGACGGTTCGTAGTTCAGTTGACGGGCCGTAGATGGGTTCCGTAGATGCCTTCAAGACTTAGCCAAATTTTCAGCCCAAAATGAACTTTCTGAATCAATTGACGAAAGAGTAGGATGGTCCGTCAATTGATGTACGGACCGTATATCCTGTCCGTCGAGTGGCACCGACATTTTTTAATTAAGGGGTTTTTGGTCTTTTACCTAATTATTTACCTATTAAGCTAAGTCGGTTATACCCTTAATCTAAGACTTATAAATACTTTCTAAGCGTAATTCCTTTCATTTGAATTCATTCAAAAACTCTCCTCTCTCAAATATTTCTCTCTAAAAAGAAACTCTCTCAACTCTCAAGGAAAAAGAAGAAGCTTGAATCCTCCATTGAAGACCCTCAATCTTCTCCAATTTCTTGTGGATTGCTTTGAGGCATGATAGTGTTCACCATTAGGAGTCTTTTCCTCCAATGGGCCCTTCCTCTTCTTCATGATTTTCAAAAGATTTACTCTAACCCAATTGAATTAGGGTTTTGATCAATCATTATGGGTTCTTCAATTATGATTCCAATTATTGATTTTATGATTCCTAGTGCACGATTTAGCGTGATAAAGTAACTTAGTGCACGAATTAGCGTGAATTACATGATTTGATATAAAGATTGCATGAACCCTCATATCCCAAGCTAATTCTCCCCAATTTGATAATCTATGCTTTGATTGTTGGGTTGAGTTATGATTTGATGAAGTTTATGAATTCTCTATGAAATCAAGCATGAATTATGAATGAATTGAGGATAATCTTATGAATTTAGCATGATCAAGTCAAAAGTATGAACCCCCATGATCCCAAGCCAATTCTCCCCAATTTGATAATCTATGCTTTGATTGTTGGGTTGAGTTATGATTTGATGAAGTTTATGAATTCTCTATGAAATCAAGCATGAATTATGAATGAATTGAGGATAATCTTATGAATTTAGCATGATCAAGTCAAAAGTATGATTTTCCTCTATTATGTGAGTTCCTTCAAGTATGGGTAAATTGTCTTAATTATGGCTTTCTAAGCATGAGCTTGCATTGAATTGCATGGTATGAGTTGAACTTGCATGAACCCATATGAACTCTATGAACTATGTAATATGAGCATGATGAATTAAGGGTGCGTTGAGAGTAAAGTACCAAAGTTATGATATGATGATGCTATGGTTGAGTTGTGAAAGGTTTTCTCACATTATGACTTAAAAGAACAAAGAGGCGATTACCCATGTTCTTAAGGAGCTATTCTAATGATGTAATCTTGGACAAGGTCCATGAAAGATGAATATCTATAAGCATCATTTTAGCTTGAATTGGTAACCCTAGTTGTACCTTTTCATGCTTAATGATATAAATAAGTTAATGACTAATCCGTGGGAATTATGCTTAGCACCGAGTGGATATTGAGATGGAAGCCCTCCCGTTCGTAGAGGCCGGGTCTTCTAGTGAAAGCTCTCCCATTAGTAGAGGCCGAGTTTTCAAGATGGAGCTCTCCCGTTAGTTGAGGCCGAGTCTCCTAAAGCAATCTCTATCCCATAAACTATGTTGCCGCCATAGGATGTTGTCTTTAAGTAGACATTAGCTAGTGGATCACCTAAGCTAAGAAGTTCATGGTCTTACCTTGGCAAGTATGAAAACCCTTTTCGGTGTGGGCAAGACACCGGATTCCGTGTTGATAACTCACATGGTCTTACATGTCGATTAAGGTTTTTCCCCACAAGTTAATGCACAAGTGTTCTCATAATGAAGTAAAGAAAAGAAGAAAGATGATTTAGCTTTCTTTGGCCTGGATATATGCTTTATGTTTCATGTTTCTCATGTTTATCATGTGTTTAGCTTGGCCATTGCATGTCATTATTATGTCACTCTCTCTAGCATGATTTATGTGTTTATGTGCATTGCTATCATACTTAGTACTTAATTGTGCTAACGCATACTCTTGCCTACAATAACTTCATTGGTGTAGGACGTGGCGATTCACCTTCCACTCGTGGCTAGAGCATTGACTTAGAGTTTAGAAGAAAACTTGGTGAGTCCTCATTCATCCGAGGCCATAGCCTAGTTGGATTTTACATTTTAGTCTTTCCTTATGTTGGATATTGTATTGGGCTGCGTCCCTATCACTTTTATTCGTATTCTATGATAATAGAAGGCTTTGAGACATGAGTTGTAGCCTTCCGCTATTTTGAGTAAAGCTTTGATATAAAATGCTCTTTTGAACTCTTATTTCTCTATTATCTTGTATTTTATGTATGCTAAGGGCTTGTATGAGGCTTCTCGGGGTCTTGTAGGCCGTGTTACATCTAGGGGCTACCCTGGGTCGTGACAGACCCAAAAATGGGAATGTGAGACCCACTTCAGGAATCCCAAAATTGACTCCGTCAAAAGGTTCTAATTATATTTTTTAGCTTTTGTACCAAAATGGGACACAATTTAGTGGTCAGAAGAGGCAGAAACAACTCATGCAATAATTTCACACAAAAACCACTATTAATGGACAAGAAAAGGTCTAGGGAGCAAGAATTCACCTCAGGTGTGCACTCACGCCTTTCTTAAGATCCCAAATGATGTTATACCAATTCCTAGCAAGAAGCAATAGAAAATACTAAATTTGAAGGTCTAAAGCTCTCAAAATCCATTTCAACATATGAGAAAAGCTCAACAAACACGGGTATAACTACCTCCAGATGCCACAAAAGTGATCACTTATTCCACTTAAGAGGCACCATAAAAGCAAAGCCTCGCTGCTAAAGTGGCTAGCTACGTAGGATGGCTACCACTAATGAGATACCCTGGCTGCTAAAGCGGCAACTGCTTAAGCAAAGCCAAGGCCACTAAAGCGACTAGCCCCTCACTGCCTAGGCCCGCTAAAGTGGAGCCTAGGCTGCTAAAGCGAACGGCACTTAAGTTATACTAGAGCTGCAAAATCTGCTGCAACAGCATTAGGCACCAGAAAATTTGGTTAAGTCCCCACAGACTCTGCTCGGTGCTTGGGATTGGTTCAAAACCCCATGCATGCAAATGTGATATGCTACATCATCAAATTCTGCATTTCAGACTAAATGGAGATGTCAAAACTTCTAACTGAGGTCATCTCAAAAAAGTGGGTCCCACACCCAAACTCCATATTAAGCAAACTTCCACATGGGGCACGAGGTGAGTTTGAAAGCCTCAGAATCCACACCAAAGGATCTATTAGACCAAACACATCACTCTATAGCTAACAAAAGTGTCAGCATTGCATTTTTAGTGCGTCTTCCTGAACTTTTGACCGATGTCAACCATTTAAACTCCAAAAGCTCTAAAACATAGAAACTTGCACAAAAATCAAACAAATGATCATGTGACCAAGTTTCAGTCCCATCAAGTCATAATTTATTACTTGAGGTCACTATAAGAATGCTCCAAATGATGAACAAAAGGCAATAAAAGGGAAATGATCGGAGGGCCATCACACAAATGTAACACCTTGGACTTTGGAAAAGGTTCAAGTGGGTTACGGGAAGGTCCACAGGCCTAAAACCAACTATGAACCCTTCACGGTTGGCTAAACAGTCCATTTAGGGGTTCACTAGCCGTTTAGGGGCAATGTGTTGGAGGTTTAAAGGAACCCTAAAATTGGCCATCTGTACAGGTCCCTTCACAGACCATGGAGATCTAAACGGTTTGTGAAGGCTTCCATATAAGTCACCAGTCTGCTTTTTAAGTCAGGGCTATTTTAGTCTTTCCCTATGTGTTTAATACCTAAGCTATGTCATTTTAACCCCTATCATAGGCCCTATATAAGTGTTTGAAGTCCTAAAACTACCCATTCTAAAATCATTCTCCTAAATCATAAATTTCCCTCCAAGTTCTTCCTCAAAAAAAATTCTCTCTCTAAATCTAAGGAAGAAGAAGGTAGGGTTTCACTTCAAGGTCTCCAATTCCCTATAGCTTTTGGGCTTTGTTCACCAAGTTATGTTAGTGTTCACCTATGGAGTCCTTTCCTCCATAGGGTTCCCAAGATCTTTCAATTTTACAAGTTAAATTTTTAATTCAAAGTTAGGGTTTTATTCAATCTTCATGGGCTTTCTTCAATTGTGATTTTATTAATTAATTTCTATCTTCTAATGCATGGATAAATGTAATTACATGTTTTTGAGTTGAATTCTTATGAACCCACGCATGACCCATGATTTTTGACCATGAACACATGATTCAACTTGTGAACTGATCTATAAATTTTATAAAGATATGCATGCTTTTATGAAATTGATGTAAATTATTTGACGATGCTTTGAGATGAAAGTATCAATGTTGTGGTGAAAGGTTTTCTCACATACTACTATGATAATGATTGTTAAAAGTTTATCTCACATAAGGATTCATAAGATTAAAAGGTTTTCTCACCTAAGTTGAATCAAGATTTAAGGAGCTATCCTAATTAACCTTAGCTTGGATTGATAATTTAATTGTGCCTTTTCATGGATGACGAATTGATTATGATTAATGACTATTCCATAGGATTTTACTTAACACCGAGAGGATATCGAGATGAAGGCTCTCCCGTTAGTAGGGTCGGGTCTCTTGTAGCAATCTTCTTGTCCCTAACTACGTGCCCCTATAAGATGTATAGCTAGTGGATCCACGTAAGCTAGAAGTTTAAGGTTGTTGCCTTGGCAAGTAATGACATCTCTTTTCGGTGTGTCAGATAGTCTATGTTGGTTAATAGTAAACTTCCCACAATAATGAACTAAGGTTACTTTTAAAATATCTCACAAAGTGTTTTAAATATGTTAAGCTTGTATTGACCATGATTATGACTTATGTTTTCTAACCTTTTTATCTTATGATTTGGCTTGGCCATTTCATGTCATGAAAAGTCCTTTTAGCATGATTTCATAACTCTTATGCATTGATATCATACTTAGTACATTTCATGTACTAATGCATACTTGTGCCTGCATGTTTTCACTAATGTAGGGTCCGACGCTCCTACCTCTGATACTTGTGGCCAGTTGATATCTCTCTTGGCATTCGAAGAATGGTGAGTTCTTATGTTCCGAGGACTGAGACACTTTTATATGCTTTTCTTTATTACAATTTTCTGACATTGTACGTGAACTATGGATTACGTCCCAATCACTTCTTTTGATATACTAGATGGCTTGTTGAGACTATGTTAGACTTCCGCTTTGTCAAATTCTTTTCATATGAGATTGCTATTTTGAAATCTTTATTTCTATAATCTTGTATGATGTATGCTAAGTGGTTTTTGCAGGGCCTTTCGGGGTTCTATATGCCATGTTACGCATAGGGTATACTTTGGGTCATGACAAACTTGGTATTCAGGGCACAAGGTTTAGAAAGGTACTAGAATGTCTCATAAGCCACGTCGAGTAGAGTCTTATTTAAGAGTGTGAAGCACTCACACTTATGAATTCCGGTTATATGATGTTTAGGAAACTCCACTTCTTTCATCATTCTAAAGTTGTGCGATAGAGTATAAATATATATGTCTCTCTTCTAGTCCTTGATCAATGATTTGCTGGACATGGCCTCTAGAAGAGCTTACGTGAGAAGGAATACAAATGAGAATATGGAACAAGAAGCTCATCAAGTTTCGGCCGATTCTTTGGCTGAGAAAGTGACTCATGCAAAATTCCAAGCCACTTTTCAAGTGTTGTCTCAAACTATGATGGCTCAAGCCAATAGAGAGGTGAATGGTCCCATGAACCCAAATATGGGTACGACGGCGGCAAGAATAAGGGACTTCACTAGAATGAATCCTCTGGAATTCCATGGTTCTAAGGTTGATGAGGTTTACAAGATAGTGGGAATTATGGGAGTGACTATGGTTGAGAAGGCGGAGTTAGACTCTTATCAACTTAAGGGTGTTTCTCAAGTTTGGTTTGAACAACCTTAAATGTTTCCAAAATGGTGTTTAAGGAATGTCATACTGCCATGCTCATTAAGGAAATGGATATTTCCCATTTGATGACTCATTCTCAAGAAATTAAAGAGGAGAAGCTTAAGGTACGATCTAGGGAGGCAAAGAGAGCAAAGACCGATGATACTAACTTTTCATATTCGAGGTCCGATGGACATGGTCATTCTACTCCGGTCAAGGTTCCTCTAATGCTCCAACTCCTAAGTTCAGCAAAGATAGGGTGTCTAACCCAAGCCTCAAGGAGGAAACGATAGTGGATCATCTTCGTCTACTTGTGCTAAGTGTGGAAAGAAACATGATGGCAAATGCTTAACAAGTACAGATGTTAGTTTTAGTTATGGTAAGAGTGGTCAAAATATGAGGGATTTTTCGTCACTTTCTACTAAGGTAAGAGATGGTAGGCAAGCTCCGCATAGTGTTTCAAGTTAAACTGCTCCAAAGCAAAACCAATTCTATGTACTTCAAACTCGACATGATCAAGAGGGTTCTCTTGATGTGGTTACTAGTATGTTGAGAGTTTTTCATCATGATATTTATGCTTTGCTTGATAACGGTGCTACTTTGTCATTCTTGATGCCATATGTGGCTATGAGATTTGATTTTTCTCCGAATGTGTTGTTAGACCCTTTTTTTTTGTCTCTACTCCTATTGGCGAATCTATTATGGTAAAGAGAGTCTATAGAAAGTGTCCCATCTTCTTATCCCATAGAGTCACTTATGTTAATCTGGTAGAGCTTGATATGTTGGATTTCAATGTTATTCTTGATAGGGATTGGCTCCATTCTTGTTATGGTTATGTTGATTGTAGAACTCGAGTGGTTAAATTTCAATTTCCTAATGAGCCCGTCCTTGAGTGAAAAGGGGGAATTCATTGCCTCAGAGTCAGGTTATTTCTTGTCTTAAAGCTAGAAAAATGATTTCTAAGGGTTGCATCTATCATCTCGTTTGAGTTAGGGATAAAGATTTCAAAACCGCTACTCTTGAGTTGATCCCCATTGTAAATGAGTTTCCAGAAGTTTTTCCCAAATATCTATCTGGTGTTCTTCCTGAAAGAGAAATATACTTCAAAATTGGCCTTCTTCTAGATACGCAACCTATCTCTATTCCTCCTTACTGTATGTCTCTGACAGAACTTAAGGAATTAAAGGAGCAATTGAAAGATTTATTGGATAAAGGTTTGATCCGATCAAGTATCTCTCTATAGGATGCTCCAGTTTTGTTTGTCCGTAAAAAAAATGGCTCACTTCGCATGTGTATTGATTACCGGCAATTGAACAAGGTTACCATTAAGAACAAGTATCATCATCCAATGATTGATGATTTGTTTTATCAACTTCAAGGAGCGAGTTACTTCTCTAAGATTGACCTCTAGTTGGGTTATCACCAATTGATGGTAAAATAGAGTGACATTCCGAAGACAGCTTTTCGAATTCGGTATGGTCATTATGAGTTTTTGGTCATGTCTTTTGGTTTGACTAATGCTTCGGACTCATTCATGGATTTAATAAATAGAGTGCTTAGACAATATCTTGGTATGTTTATGATTATGTTTATTGATGATATTTTTATTTACTCACAGAGTGAGGATGATCATGTTGAGAATTTGAGGATAGTGTTGCAAATTCTCAAAGATTGTGAGTTGTATGTTATGTTTACCAAGTGTGAGTTTTGGTTGAGGCATGTTGCTTTAGTTGGTCATATTTTCTCCGGTGAAGGTATTCAAGTCGATCCTAAGACAACCGAGGTGATTAAAAATTGGCCTAAACCTTTGTCTGCTTCGGATATACAGAGTTTCTTGGGTTTGGTCGGATATCATAGAAGGTTTGTGTAAGGTTTCTCTTTTATTACCTCTCCAATGACCTCGTTGACCCAAAAGAAGGTTAAGTTTCTATGGTCAGAAGCATGTGCAAAGAGTTTTCAAGAGTTGAAGGATAGACTCACTTCGGCTCCTATTTGGACTCTACCAGAAGGATCGGATACCTTTGTGGTGTATTGTGATGCTTCACGAGTTAGTATTGGTTGTGTTTTGATGCAACATGAGAAAGTCATTACTTATGCTTCGAGAAAATTGAAAGTGCATGAAAATAATTATTTGACATATGATTTAGAGTTAGCAGCAGTGGTGTTTTCTCTAAAGATTTGGAGACTACTTGTATGGTGTGCATGTAGACGTGTTCACGGACCAAAAGAGTTTGAAACACGTGTTCACCCAAAAGGATTTGAATCTTCGCCAAAGGAGGTGGCTTGAGTTGCTACAAGATTAAGACCTGAGAGTCCTCTATTATCCCGGTAAGGTGAATGTAGTGGCAGATGCTCTTAGTTGGTTATCAATGGGAAGTGTTGCTCATATTGAGGATGATAAGAAGAAGTTAGTTCGTGATCTTCACAAATTGGCCCGAATAGGTGTTTGGTTGGTTGATTCTAATGAAGGTGGTGTAGTTGTTCATAATTGTTAGAAATCATCTTTTGTATCAGATGTGAAGGCTAAGCAAGATCTTGATCCGATATTAGTTGACTTGAAGAAGTCAGTTTCCAAAAAATCCATTGAGGCTTTCTCCCAAGGGGGAAATAGTGTCCTTCGATATAAAGGTCAGTTATGTGTTCCAAATGTTGATCAGTTAAGGAATCAGATTCTTATCCCGGTATTCTATTCACCCGAGAGCCACCAAGATGTACCATGATTTGAGGGAGGTCTATTGGTGGAATGCAATGAAGAAGGAAATTGCCGAATTTGTGGCTAAATATCCAAATTTTCAATAAGTAAAAGTTCAGCATCAGAAATCGGGTGATTTGGCTTAAGATATTAGTATTCCTACTTGGAAGTGGAAAGATTTGAACATGGACTTTATTGTTGGTTTACCCCGCACCCGGTGGTAACATGATTCAATTTGGGTTATTATGGATAGTATGATGAAGTCAGCTCATTTCATTCCCGTCAAGGTTTCTTATTTAGTGGGGGATTATGCTAAATTGTATCTAAGGAAAATGGTAAGGTTGCATGGAGTTCCCCTATCCATTATCTCCGATCGTGATACCTAATTTACTTCTCAATATTAGAAGTCTTTCTAAAAGGGTCTTGGTGCTCATGTCAAGCTTAGTACGGCCTTTCTTCCTCAAACCGATGGGCAAGTGGAGCATACTATTCAAATTTTTGAAGATATGTTGAGAGCTTGTGTATTTGACTTCAAGGGTAACTGGGATGATCACTTGCCTTTGATTGAGTTTGCATATATTAATAGCTATCATTCAAGTATTGGTATGGCTCCATTTGAGGCTCTTTATAGTAGGAAGTGTAGATTTCCTATAGGTTGGTTTGAAGTTGGTGAGGTTGTTCATGATGCTATGGAAAAAATTTGACTCATTAGAGAAGGGTTGAAAATGGCTCAAAGTCGACAAAAGTCCTATGTCGATGTTAGATGAAGAGATCTAGAGTTTGATGTTGATGATGGGATTTACTTGAAGATTTCACCTATGACGGGTGTCATGAGGTTTGGTAAGAAAGGGAAGCTTAGTCCCCATTATGTTGGTCCTTATTATGTATTGAGGCGTATTGTCAAGGTTGATTATGAACTTGATTTACCTAATGATTTAGCATCGGTACATCCGATTTTCCATGTGTCCTATTTGAAGAAGTGTGTTGGAAATCCGACATCTATTGTACCACTAGAGAATCTTGGTATAAAGGAAAGTCTTTCTTATAAAGAGGTTCTGGTTGAGATTTAGATTGGAAAGTCCAGAATTTGAGAAACAAAGAAGTTGCATCCATGAAGGTGTTGTGGAGGAATCAAATGTTTGAGGGTGCTACTTGGGAGGCCGAGGCCGATAAGATGTCCCAATATCCTCATCTTTTTCCCTCCGATCCTACTCTAGCTTGAGGTATTTAGCTCCTCATGGTTCATTCTTTTGGTTTCATGTGTCTTAGTCATTCTCATGTTCCATATATATGCATGTATGTTTTATGAAATGATCTTTTGACTATGCTTTAGCTTGTTGTCGATTTTCCTCCTTGGATATGCACATTTAGATGAAACTGCATTCATGTTGGTTGTTAGTTTCTCTCCTACTCTTTCCATTATAGCTTGAGTCCCATTCGAGGATGAATGTTCCCAAAGGGGAGATATTGTAACACCTTGGACTTTCGAAAAGGTTAAAATGGGTTAATGGGCAGGTCCATAGGCCTAAAACCAACCATGAACTCTCCACGGTTCGCTAAATGATCCGTTTAGGGGTTCACTAGCCGTTTAGGGGCAGTAGGGTGGCCGTTTAAAGCAACCCTAAAATTGGCCATCTGTATGGCTCCCTTCATGGACCATGGAGCTCTAAACGGTTCGTGAAGGCTTCCATATAAGTCACCGTTCAGCTTTTTAAGTCAGGTCTATTTTAGTCTTTCCCTATGTGTTTAATACCTAAGCTATGTCATTTTAACCCCTACCCTAATCCCTATATAAGTGTTTGAAGTCCTAAAACTGCTCATTCTAAAATTATTATCCTAAATCATTAACTTCCCTCCAAGTTCTTCCCAAAAAATTCTCTCTCTAAAGCTAAGGAAGAAGAAGCTAGGGTTTCACTTCAAGGTCTCCAATTGGCCATAGAGTTTGTGCTTTGTTCACCAAGGTATGTTAGTGTTCACTTATGGAGTTCTTTCCTCCATAAGGTTCCCAAGATCTTCCAACTTTACAAGTTAAATTCTCAATTCAAAGTTAGGGTTTTATTCAATCTTCATGGGTTCTCTTCAATTGTGATTTTATTGATTAATTTCTATCTTCTAATGCATGAATTAATGTAATTACATGTTTTTGAGTTGAATACTTATGAACACATGCATGACCCGTGATTTTTGACCATGAACACATGATGAAGCTTATGAACTATGATCTATGAATTTTATAAAAATATACATGCTTTTATGAAATTGATGTAAATGATTTAAGGATACTTTGAGATGAAAGTATCAATGTTGTTCTGAATGGTTTTCTCACATAATACTATGATAATGATTGTGAAAGGTTTTCTCACATAAGGATTCATAAGGTTGAAAGGTTTTCTCACCTAAGTTGAATCAAGATTTAAGGAACTATCCTAATTAACCTTACCTTGGAATGGTAATTTAATTGTGCCTTTCCATGGATGATGAATTGATTATGATTAATGACTATTTCGTGGGATTTTACTTTACACCAAAAGGATATCGAGATGGAGGCTCTCCCGTTAGTGGAGGTCGATTCTCTAGTAGCAATCTCCTTGTCCCTAACTACGTGCCCCCATAGAATGTATAGCTAGTGGATCCATGTAAGCTAGAAGTTTAAGGTTGTTGCCTTGGCAAGAATTGACATCTCTTTTTGGTGTGGGATAGACACTAGATTCCATGTTTTAGCTCGCATGGTCTATGTTGGTTAATGGTAAACTTCCCACAATAATGAACTAAGGTTACTTTTAAAGTATCTCACAAAGTGTTTTAAATATGTTAAGCTTGCATTGACCATGATTATAACTTATGTTTTCTAACCTTTTTATCTTATGATTTAGCTTGCTCATTGCATGTCATGAAAAGTCCTTTTAGCATGATTTTAGAACTCCTGTGCATTGCTATCATACTTAGTACATTCCATGTACTAATGCATACTTGTGCCTACATTGTTTCACTAATGCAGGGTCCAGTGCTCCTACCTCTCACACTTGTGGCTAGTTGATATCTCTATTGGAATTCGAAGATTGGTGAGTCCTCATGTTCTGAGGACCGAGACACTTTTATATACTTTCCTTTATTAAATTTTAAAAAATTATACGTCATGTATGGGTTACATCCCAATCACTTCTTTTGATGTATTAGATGGCTTGTTGAAACTATGTTAGACTTCTGCTTTGTCATATTCTTTTGATATGAGATTGCTATTTTGAAATCTTTATTTCTGTTATCTTGTATAATGTATGCTAAGTTGCTTGTGTAGGGCCTTTTGGGGTTCTATACGTCAAGTTACGCCTAGGTTATACTTTGGGTCGTGACAACAAATGATGATCCTACTAATGGTAATCCAATATTCTTTCAAAGCATTGTTTATGTGATCTATTCTTTGAGCATCACTAACTAGAAAACTACCCTAGTGAATAAGATGAAGAAAATAGCTTAGCTTTGCTGCTAAAAAAATGTGGAACATGTTATAGTCTATTATGGTCCTCTTTGTGTATTTCCTGAATCTTCTTCTCCTGCTTGTTGTTGATAACATTACATCTAGTAGAAAGTTCCTTGGTTTTTAATATTATCATAGCATGGAAGTCTCTGAAGAGCATAACCTTGAAGGATGGGGTGCTAGTGGATGCCTAAATTGTGAACTTACAATCAGACTGTCCTTCTTTGGAAACTATTATCTTTCACTAAGGGTTTTTGTCGCCTGAAGATTATTTCTTTAAGTAAAAAGCTTAAAATTGGTTTGGATGATGATGGAAGTGATAGTGACCTTTCCTTTGAAAGTTTTGCCCCAAATCTTCATTATTTGGAGCTTTCACATGATTTTCATGATTTCAAGAGTGTGCTTGTAGATGTATCCTCCGCGGTCAAATATGTCCACAAAAATCCTGATGAAGATTCTGATGATAAGAAAGACAGCTGCAATGAGTGTCATCGAGATTCATATAAGGAGGAAGATAGTTGCAGTGAATATTATCAAGATTCTGATGAGGACGTGGATAAGCCTGATGCAGATTCGGATGAGGATAAGGATAATCCTGATCCAGATTCTGATTAGTAGGAGGAAGACAAACAGTGATTATCACCAAGGTTGTACGACCCTCTTCCAAGATTATTACCTTCAAGCAGAGTTGTGAAACCAAGTTAACATTTATAACTTTGTTCACTCAAGTTTGTGACGTTTGTCATTAGTACACTGCACAGTCAAACGTGATGCTTTTGCTTAGTTGTACCTAACTTGGTGGTGTCAAATTATTAAAATTACATGTTCTTTTTCGGAAAAAAAATTCTTATTTACTCAGATTGATTCTACCAGATATTTTCAGAATGTCAATATTTTACAATTGATAACATTTGCCAAAGATAACTTGACAAATTATAGAAACTTGTGTGAACTTTTGTGCTTTTGAAATTGTAATGACCCTCGAGGTCATTTCTGTGTTTTTGCAAGATTTTAGTATTTTACCCCTTCCCATAGATTTCTTGTAGCTTTTGTGTTGTGCTGGGTTGGGTGACACACTTCTTGACGAGTTTGGGAGAGTTTGGTGCGAGTTTTTTCATTTTCGAGGCTTATGGAATGAAAGAGTTGATTTTAGTTAACATTTGTAGATTCTGATGTCGAATGAGGATTCCATCAATTCCCTAAGTTATGAAACTGTTATTTTGGTCTAGTGTGATGGTTCGTTTGGGTTTTGACGCTTTCATTTTGAGTTGGTGCCCTTAGGCATTTTAACTTTGAGAATTTAAAATTTTCTTGGAAAACACCGAGTTTGGTCTTGAACAATATTTAACTCTGAAATACCGAGTTTGGTCTTGAACAATATTTAGTTTGGTTTCAGAGGTGATCGAGATGAATTTGTGGCTTATGGCATTTTATTTTATGTTTCTTTGAAAGTATTGACTTTGGTCAAGATTTTGACAAGACAACCTCCGTTGGTTGTTTCATCCGTTTTGTTGAGTCCATAATGTCATTTTGGAGTGGGTAGCACTTTTGGTTTGCATTGTTTAGACCCCGAATGAATTCAAGTACTCCTTTCAAATATTAGAGCTTGGTACTCCAACTGTTAATGTAACAGTCGCAGGTGTCATCGCTTTAGCGGTAGCCGCTTAAGAGGCCTATGCGCCGCAATAGCGAGAGGCATAAGGGGAGGTGTGGGTCGCTTTTGCTATCGGCTGGACGCTTTTGTGGAAGCCTCTTTTGCAGCATGGAAACCACTTTCGCGGCAGGCGCCTCCTAGGGCTAGGCCACTTTTGCGGCACTGATAGCTAAAGCGATGCCGCTTAAGCAGCCATTTGATTGCTTTTACGGTTGTCATTGGGATTTAATTCCCTTTTCTTCTTCATTTCTTCAAAGAAATAACCCATTTGCGAAGGAGCTCAGACCAGGGTGTTTTAGCTCGTTTCTTGATCAATTCACTAGTTCAAAGGTGAATCTCTCCCTTTTCATTTTCTAATCTTGATTTTAGGTTTATTTTTGTAATTCAATTCCATTTTTGACCTCAAATCTCTTGATTTCTAAGTCTTTAAAGATTGGTATTTGGACAATTTGAGATCTGAATTTGACTCCGTTTGCGCCCAACATTCGAGCATGTGATCCTCACCTAGAGAGGAACATAATAATAGAATTTGTTTCATAGTTCTGTAACATCGTTCGAGGGTCAATTATTTACCCAAATTCTGGTCTAAAATTCATAATGTTGATTTGGATATTGTTAGACCCGTATTGAATTGCTCTTTCTCTTCTTTATTGCTTGGCTGCGTTGTGAGGCTCTTCAAAAGGGAAAGCACCCAAGTAGAGGTTCGAGTATGGTTTCGACCTTGAGGTAGGTTACGATTTCCCTTTCTCAAACTTAGCTCATTTAGAATGATTGTATTTTGAGTAGCATCACATGAATACGTTTGAAGTTAGGACTAGTTTAGGCTTACTTCATCCTTAGGTTTAATAACTTGCAAATAATAAAAGCCATTTTTTTAGTTAGGCAAAATCTTTGTTACACATTTTTTTACTCTTAAAATAAATTCAAGAATGCGGTGACGCACCTTGGCTAAATAGTTTTAATAATTATTTTCTTTTTAATTAATAGGTGTAAATAGAGATTATTAGGTGTGATGCACTCGAGAGAAGAAAGCAGTTATGCTTCTAAGCTATTGTATGTCGAAATCGAGAATGCAGTTATGCATCTGGTGCGGGACCAATAAAATTCAACAATAAAACAAATACAAATGAACTATGGCATGTAGACATAATTTATTCAAAATAATTTAAGTCAAGTATAATTTGAAAAAAGTTATCGTGCTTGAACTACGGGACTCGGGTGATGTCTAATACCTTCCCCTCGGTCAATAGAATTCCTTACCCAAACTTCTACTTCATAGATAACATAAAGAGTCATTTCCTTTTGATTAGGAATTACAAAAATGTGACTTGGAACACCATAACTCAATTCCAAGTGGCAACTCTGAATAAATAAAATAATCCCTAATCAATACCGTCACTTAAATAGGAAAATCCTTCCATTGTCGAAAAAAGGGTGTGACACATATCAAAGTGGATTGTGATTATATACGAGAAGTTGTAGATAAAGGAGTCATTACTCTTCTGCGTGTGTCCTGTGATCTTCAAATAGCTGATGCATTTACAAAATCCATGCACGGCAACACCATTAGTTTCTAGTAGGCAAATTGATATGAATGTAAGATCTTTAGGGATGTGTAATGTGTATACTCTCTATTTAAAGGAAAAAATCATACTTTGAGATGCATTCAGCAAAATTCATGACAGTAAATATATTCAAACATTCTTTTTTCTTGGATAACTGTGGTGTCCAGGAAGCTTGTGCGCACCTTCTCTAACTTCACGGATAAAATGACCCTCCAGGTCAGTTCCTCCATTTTCTAAGCTTTTCAACATTTAAAGCTTTTTTGTAATGAACCCAAGTCAATAATGACTTACTCAGATTTACAGATCGGTCGCCTGGTTGTTCATTTGGTTTTTGTGCAAGTTTATGTGTTTTGGAGCTTTTGAAACTTGAATGGTTGACTTTGGTCAAAATACCAAGTAGATGGCCTCAAAATGCAATTCTGATGGTTTCGTTAGCTCCGAAACATCAAGTTATGTCTTGAAGGACATTTAGTTTGGGTCCCGAGGTTTCCAGGCTCATTTCGAGCTTCCTTGTGGATTTTAGCTAAAATAAGGCTATGTGATGTGGGGACATTTCTTGCCAAGATGACCTCCAATGAAATTTTTGATGGTTCCGTTGAGTTAGGGATATCAAATTTGATCAGGTAACATAGGTTGTTTGCGCCCACGGCTTCCCGGATGAATCTGGAGCACCCAATCGTACATCGGAGCCTTAGCTGATTTTTGGCTTTTCTGGTGCCTAGCATTTTGTTCATCATGATCGCGACCCTTAGTCTTGTGATATCGATGAACAAATTCTGAAAATCATTTTTTCTTCATCGTGGTCACAACCCATTGGGCTTGCAATAGCAATTAACAATTTTCAGGCCTTTTAAGACAAGTCCCTTACATTTTTTATCGATTTTCGAAGTCATTTCTCCTCTATTAAAGGTCCATTGGAGCTCGTATTTGTTGTAATTGAAGTATTTGAGCTGGGGTTCTCTTGGGAATACATTGGGAGTCGATAATAGACTGATATTCTTGTATGTTTCCATCAAATCCTCCGTTAATTTCCTTAAAATTAATGTTCTTGAACCTTAATTTGTGGGACTGATCTGGATGGGTTTCCGAGATCTGATTGAGTTCAAATTTCTAACACAATTTTCTTGAAATTTTTGGGACCTAGTGACGGGTTCAATTTTGGAATTCGGTTAAAGGGTCCCGTGGGCCCATTTTTTACCCTATTTTGGGCGTGAGATACATTGTGGCAATATGGATATTGTTCTTCTCGTAATGATATGTAGTTTTTATATTTTTACTGGAGTGGATTTTGTGGATGTGAAGAGGAGATAGGTAGCTTGTGGATGGTTCGAGATTACAGTTCGTCTTCTAGGTAGGCTACAATCTACTTTCCTTGATTGTGCCCTATTAGATAATATTTAGTATGGATTGCATGTGAAATAGGATTGTATTGTCGGATTTAGGAATCCTCCCTTATTTTATCTCCTTGATTCCTGAGAAACCTCCAGCTAGTCTCGAGTGGTGAGATCCTTAACTTAGGCTAGTAGCCCATTTTCTTATAGCATAGTTAGTGATGTTATCCACCTTAGAATTGATACTTGAGGCCTCAGTTTATTTTGTGACTTAGATGCCTTAGAATGTGGTTTGTGTGACTTAGATGCCTTAGAATGTGATTTTTATGATCCTTTAGTTATTGGTTGCTCCCAGTAGTGACCGCTAAGATTTGGTACCCACCGTTAGTGCTTGCGACCTTAGTTGCTTGTTATAGCCATAGGTTTGCATTAAATTTTCTCGGTGGCCGTTTGAGCAGTTTGTTTAGGGTAAGGAATCAATCCTTAAGTTACCCCCCCCTTAGATTGTCGAACTCTTCTTTAATTCCTTTATTTCTTGAGTACTAGTGAGCATGCTATACTTTTATTGTTGAGTATGTTGGTTTATTGTTGGGCCTGAGGCCTTGGTCGAGAACCGGCTGGATCTCAGGTTAGTTCTCTATGCTCCAGGAGTGTGGTAGTATTGATATTGTTTATCTAGCTGTTTAGGTACTATTGTTTGAATACTTGTGATGGTATACATTACATTGAATACCTGTTACATGTGTTTTGTGCTACCATCCCAGTTCATGCATTGGTTTTTCACTACTATTTTCGAGAAAGACTGATTTTGAAAATTTTACTTTAAAAATTGGTTTTGACAGGAGTCGTACCACTTGGATCACTTTGATAAACTAATTTTTGAGATATAAGAGGCAATGAGGATGTGCTCTCTTTTTACTAGCTCGGTCGAAACTTCACCGACCCTTTTCTACACTGATTGGCTACTTGTACCTCCGGTACCATGACAAAGTAGATCCAGTACCATGACAGATAGCTTTGGAAGACTCAAATTGGAAAAGGCAGTGTATACGGACTTCTCGAGTCTCCTATAGGTCCCTTTGGCCTTGTGACACATTGAACAGAATGCAGGTATCCGCATAGGTCCTACATAGATGTCGGGGGCTGGAGGTAGGTGTAGATACTTCATTGTGTGGCACTAGTTCTAATGGCTAAGTTGGTTTTTATTGCATAAACTTGCATTCGTATGCATTGCATATCAACAGTACTATGCTTGATTGTTGTTTGCACCCACCGGTCTTATGGGGGGTTGTTGGGTTATGTTTGTTGTTGTGTACCATCGGGGCTTATGGGGGTCCCATTAGGTTATTGTTTGATTATATAATTGTGTGTATTGAGTTGATTTGATAGCTAGTCATATAAATGGTTTGGACTTGTCCCGATGTTGGTGCTTTGAGTTTTGGCCAGGTTGGTTTGGCTTCTTGCTTGTTGTGAGGTGTAGTGGTGGTCACCATCATGTAGCTCTGGTTGGCTGGCTTATGTAGTTGACCCTTGTAATGGTTAGGTTGTTGGCCTAGTGCCTCCAGGTATGTTCCATTGTCTTGGTCCTTGCCCATTTTATTCTATTCCTTGTATATGCTTATTTTAACTATGCAATATCTTTGTTTTAGTTGCTTGTGTTGTACTTTCCTTACTTACCTATTATGTATACTTGCTTTGTATTTTGAGCTCAGTCGGCCTATGTCTACTGAGTACCACTCATTGGTACTCATACTACACTTCTGTACCCTGCACATCATAGTACGGGTTCTCGCCACTGACGTGTGCCTCTTGCAGAGGATTCAGAGACTGAGGTGAGCTCCTGGCGTTCAGAGTTGCCGATCTCCCTCTATTTTTGCTAGGAGTAGTTTTCATTTTGAATTCGGAGACAGTTCTTTATATATTTGTATTTGCAATGCCTTGTACTCCTATTTTTTATTAGAAGCTCGACTACCGACTGTTGTCAGGTATTGAGATTGTTTTATATTTATATATTGTTACCTCTTCTTGTTTCCCTTGTTATTTGTTCCTTATTCCCCTTATGTTTTCTTCTGCATGATAGCACATTACTTTTGGTTCCGGGTTATAGGTTTGGCTTACCTGTTGGTGAGATGTTGTAGGTGATATCATGACCTGAGAAATCGGGTCGTGACAACGAAATACCTACCACTTCCCACTAGTATAAAGTACTAGTGACTCTGTCCACCAAGGCTAAAACAGAGCCAATCAATGACTTAGTGTTTTTGTCTCTTAACGTATTCGAATCTGATACCTCAACCCGCTTCATTGAAACACTAGGGCACACCTTTGGGTGCATCAAAGATTCTTATTATGCCTTACAATAAAATAAAATGATACTACAACATTGTAAACCTCAATTACAATAGTTAAAATTTAACAAGTAATGCAGGCCTCCTTTTCCAAAGAAAGAAGTCAAAACAAAAATCATAGATAAAGTAGGGCAACCAAACACAACACCTCATTAGATTAATTGACATAAAATATGTGGCTGGTAGATATACTCATGATTATAGGTCAGGAGAAGAGGAGTTGAAAGAAAATCTCTATGCACATCTAAAATGGAGTTGCAACAAGTAAAACCTTCAAACAAAAGCCCCAGTCGGAATGAACCTTCGAAAATGCCTTCTTCAGGTGGTGAAATACAAAGCTAGCTAGAAATCCAACTCTGCAGATCAATATGTTGTAGCATAATTCTCTATTGTGAAATGCTCGCTACCAATTTTTTGAGCTAATCCTCCATTTTATCAGTAACCTTTATGACATGTTAACACAGGAAGTGCAAATTAAGCCATTTTTCACAATCACATTTTCTTTCATTTAGTGAAATTCAGTAAGGATTACCACTAGTACCATCAACCTGTATAAAATCTAACCTCGTACACCCCTATGATTATATTTTTTTAAAATGTGTCTTTTAAACTTTCGTAGTTCTTCTTCCACTTCATTTTGAACCTTCCTGTCCATAGTTCATTTTTCTCCGTAAATTTTTACCTTTAATGAACTCATTGACTCTTGGTGTTTTTAATCCACAACTGCTCCATGATTAAAATGCTAAAAAGCTGCAAAAAAATTTTAAATCTTACTAAATGATTTCTAAAATTCACCATACACCAATTTAAATGGGTGTTGACGTCCAAAATGATTTCCTGTATATCACTTGATGATCATATTTCTCATGAACCTTAGCAATGCCATCTACTACCAACAACTTGGGATATTTATGCATTTGGTTTAGGATGCAATCTAATTGGTATCTAGGTTAGCGTGACCTATATAGTAGGCCCTTAAGTTTTACATCTATGATTATCAGTATACTGTTCTATATTTCAAAGGTTATCTTCAACCTTCAAGGATCGAAGAAATCATAGACAACCCAATAAATATAAAACCTGCATCTCCAACCCATAGACTCTTTGTTAACGTTACCTTTGACAACATTTAAAGTCCATAGATTATTATTATAAAAAATAATCTTTAAAGAATCATAATATTTTTAAATCTTTAACAAAAAAAAGAATAAATAGATAAATTCATAAAAGGAACAAAAAAATATTAATTACTAATAAATATGTGGCTGAAATAACTGCTACATGCAAAATGGATAAAGATACTTTTGTTCAAAGGATAAGAATACTTTTTAATCTTAAATAAAATAAAAAAGAATAAGAAGATAAATTAAGAAAAGGAACAAAAAATATTAACTAATTATAAATATATGACTGGAATAACTGCTTCATGATCTTTTTTAAAACAAAGTTTATATTGAATTAACAAAATTAATATTAACTACTAACAAATATGTGACTGAAATAATGCTACATGTACAATGGATAAAGATACTTTTGTTCAAAGGATAAGGATACTTTTTAATCTTAAATAAAATAAAAAAGAATAAGAAGATAAATTAAGAAAAGGAACAAAAAATTATTAAGTAATTATAAATATGTGACTGGAATAACTGCTTCATGATTTTTTAAAAATAGAGTTTATATTGAATTAACAAAATTAATTTCAAATTTGAAAAAAATAAAAGCAATCTTTACACTATTTGTTCTAATTTTTAAAATTATATATTAAAAAACATTTAAATCTGAAAATATATTCAAAGGATAAGGATACTTTTTAATCTTAAACAACAAAAAAAGAATAAGAAGATAAATTAAGAAAAGAAAAAGAAATATATTAACTAATTATAAATATGTTTCTGAAATAATATATATATAAATTAAATATAATTTATATTTATAAAAAATCACAAAGGATATTTATCCACCGCAAAATCTTTTTATGTTACCCAATAATACTGGGATTACTTTTGAAGCCTTTCAAGAATTTATTGATTTAGAAATAGCGCTTGTAAGTGTTAAAGAAATCAATAAATTAATTTCTCAAAATAATTATTTGAGTTTGTATGTTAAAGTTTTGGGAGAACATATAAGTTCTTTGGATGAAAAAATTGATAATTTGACTGATTTAGTAAAAGATATTTTGAAAAAGACTGAAAAGGAAAAGGTAACTGAAGTAGCTTCAACCTCCCAGGCTACTAAGGAAGTTCCAAGTCCATCAGCAATGGCTAATATTCAAAGACCCCCTGAAATTCAGGGATTTCGTTTTAAAAAACAAAAATGACTTAGAAGATCTATTAGAAGAAAAGTTTGAAAAAATGACTGGTAGATTTAAAAATTTAAAATTAAAACCAATTCATTTATCTGAAGATTTTATTAAAACTTTAGAAGAATCTGGTAATCATAAAGAAGAGATTTCTTCTGAAATTAATAAATTGAAAGGTTATTTTAAAAATAACAAAAGTTTTGCTGAAAAACCTCGTATGCAAACTTATTATTATTCCAGACCTACTCCTCAAGATGTCTTGATAGAAGAAAGGGATTGGAATCAGACTAATACGTCTTACAGTGGAACAGAGATTTATGAATGGAATCTCGATGGTTTAACAGATAGACAGTTAACCATTTTAGTACATCGGATGTTGATGTATTCTACGATTTGTAGAAGTGTTAACAACACAGATAGAAATATCTGTAAAATGATTGTTGCAGGATTCACTGGTCAATTAAGAGGCTGGTGGGACAATTATTTGACGATGGAAGAAAAAGCCTTGGTTATTAATGCAAGAGCTTCCACTGAAGGTGTGGATAATTTAGGTATGGCTTTGGTCTCTAATAGAGAAGATGTTGTTTATACTTTTGTTCTTACTATTTTAGAACATTTTAATGGTAATAGTAAAATGTTTTACATTTTGGTATCAATGAGTTTGCAATCATTACTGGCCTGAAATGCATAGGAAATGTTGAAGATTTTAAATATCCAGATTTAACAAGCAGTAGGCTAGTTGAAAGGTACTTCTCAGGGGCTTGGAATAGTGTTAGTAAGGGACGACTGGTTCAACGCTTTTCAATGGGGGGATGGGACAACATCAATGATGCCCTTCAAATGGCTATCCTTTACTTTATTCATACTTTCATTTTATCTCAACTTGGTGATACACCTATTCCGACCGATGATTTCTTAATGGTCGAAGATGGGAGGTATCATCATTTTCCTTGGGGTCAAATTGCTTTCACAAAGTTGATGAAATCTCTTAGGCAAGAATTCACTACTCAAAAACAAATGTATTGTTTATCTGGCATGCCATACGCGCTTAACGTTTGGGTGTGTGAATGTGCTTCTGTAGTTGACGAACTACTTGCTGTTAAAGAAGGAAATGTTATCCTCAGGATATGCAATTGGAGAGTTGTTGGTGCCAAGCCAAAATTTGGCATGTTTATGCAAAGTATTTTTACTGAGGTAATTTGTTAATAACAACTTTTAAAATTTCTTTTATTTTGCGATACATTATTTGTGTTTCTCGTGATGATTTACTTTTTTATTCATCAGAATGCTTGTTCTAATATTCAGCCAACTACAGAGGAAATCACATCACTTGATTTACCTCATAACAGTCAAGCGCCTCAATCTGAACCCTCCACACCAAATGTCAATCCCAAGGAGGTGCAAACATAGGAGGTTTCTAGATTTGAGGACTTTTCCTCAAAAACCCCAGAGCAGCTGTTAAGGAGATCTACACGAGTCTCTAGTACATCTTCTACCTCACCTCGAAAAAGAAGAAAGAATGCACATACATCTAATAAAAATGTGCCCAAAGTGACACAACCACGTGTGCAACCAAATGAGTCATTTCCAACTCCTGATTTACCACCCACAAAAGTCGATAGTGTATCTGGTGTTCCCGACAATTCAGAATTAAACCATCTAAAGGAATACCTGAAATTTTATGTAAGTAATTATAATAATTTGGATATAAACATTATTTTATTGGTGATTAATTCCTTATTAATATAGTTTGATTTGCTACTAGGTTGACAAAAAATTTGATTATCTTGAGAAGTTAATAAAAAAAATCATTCTCAGTTGTTGAAAGCTGTTGGCTCTATAGATAACAAATTTGAGAATGTAGTATTTTTATTTTATAGTTCACTTTTCATTACGTGTGTATTAAGCTGCTTTTTATGTTAAATTAATTTTTCGAAACATGAAGGATATTGTTGGCATGTCTATGTTAATTACTGTGGAAGATTCCGTTCAGAAAGTTCATGTTGATCCACAATCCACTACTGATCAATTCTGTCAACAACGTACTTCACCCACAATAATGGATTTTATCGCAGATGATCAGGATATTGATGTATCTGCCATCGAGGTTAAAGACCAACCACATGTTACTGAACATGATGCAACAAAGGTATGATTCTGATACATTAATTCTACATTTTCTTACGAGTCATTATATAATTTATCTAGGATACAAAAATCAAATATACAATTCTATCACACACATTTAGAATTTGATATTAATCACTTCATCTAAGCCTGCCCTTAATGTATCAATTAGACACTTTGATACATATATCATTTACCTGATGCAATGAACTTAGACGTGTTATGGTATATTAATTACAATAAATGATACATTATTAATTACTATGATACTTTAAATTCGTTACTGAATCAGCATTCTTGACAGTTTATAACTAACAAATACTCTAAACTTCTTTTAAAAACAAAATCTCTAAACACAGAGTGTTGATACATCCATTAAGGAACAAGTAATGGAGGATATCACAGAGGATCTACCCACAGTACACTGTAGTCATGTCCCGGAAGAATCAAGTGTTCAGAATAAAGAAGCTGTAAGTACATGTTTTTTGAATTATGATACATTTATTTTCTTGAATGTATCATACTGTAAGATAATATTATATTTTCCAGGAATCTGCAAGAGATGAACCCAACAAATCAGGCATAAAAGAGTTGGGTGGGAACGAAGATGGTGCTGATACAAATCAACAAAACATCAAAAAAAAATGTTGTCACTCCAATATTGGTTGATACATCAATAAAGAGACTGCATTAAAAGAATGTTTATTGAAATGTTTTTCATTTGTTTATTCAATTTTTAATTGTATTTCTATAATTCAATCACATCATGCAGGACTCTACCACATCGGCTTCAATATCTTCCAGTACTGAAGCAGTCGTAGATGCACTTATCTATGGACTTCAAATTCAGCCAATTGATGCTAAACCATTGAAAGCTGTCTCTCCCCTTAAGATATCTGAAAGTGCTGATTTGCTATCTGACAGCCAGCTTCCCACCCAACTTCCAGTCAAAGAGATTGCACATAATCCTGAAACAAAGACTCCCGCTCCTTGAAACAGAATGCCTTCAAAGATTATGCAGTCTCCATATTTGACTGCTTTTGGTTCTAGCGATAAAGGCAAGGAGAAAATAGATGACGACATTCGACTCTACTCTCCATTCGAAGGATGTGGAATCACCTATCAGATTTCATTCGGCCTAATGTAGGAGTTCTGCCAGTTGATTGAGAAGGGACTTCTCAAATCACATGCGAATAAGTAAGTATTTTATTAATGTATTTATCTACGTTATGGTTTTGATACATTCTTCCTTTTTTTACTACAATAATTCTCGCAGGAAAACATTCGAGGATAAATATAGAGCAAGATCTTCTTTATTTGGGTTTCAAAATATGGATTTTGTTGTCGCATTTCCCCTTGATAAAAAATGGTTTTATACTATGTCCTAGCCAAATAAATGCTGGATCGATGAGGTACGCTTCCATTTTTATTCAATTATATATAACATTATGTATCTAATACAAACTATTCTTGTATCATACATTAATGTATCATGCTTCCACAATTACACATTAGTTTTATTGTTATATATTTTTTCATTGTATCATTTACTTTGTATCTTATTGAGTTTATTGTTGTATTTATATACTGTTTGGTGTATCATATTGGGCTGCTTGGTGTATCATTTCATTTGTATTATATTTAGCTGATTGGAGAATTTGGTTAAAATATGTAGGTAGATAGTTAATTTTTTCTTGATTTTTTATTTAATTTGCAGCACATAGATGTAGTTTTTTTACTACCTACGCAAGAAGTCAAAAATAAGAAGCATGAATCAATACAGATACACTACGGTCAACTGCTTGTTCAAGACATATATCAACAATGCACACTCAAGGTATTATGATAGTCCTGCTGATGAAACTCTTAGTACACAGGAACACATGACCCGTACTACTGTTGTATCTGCATTTGAAAGGTCTATAATTAACATCATAAAAGGATTTTCTAATCCTGCTGCTTTACCATGGCACTTAGTAGATGAGGTTTACATTCCAATCAACTGTGATGAAGAATTTCATTGGGTGTTAGCTGTGGTCGTTTTAAAATTTAGGCTAATACGTGTCTATGACTCATCTTCGGGCTCAAGGAAAAAAGTTAAAATAGGTGATATAAAAAAGTTGTTGTTGATTCTCCCCAATTACCTCCATAATAGTGGATTTTTTTATGAAACGGAGAGAACTGACTGGTCAGAATTGGATGCTTATAAAGACAAGGAATCTGGTCAAATATTGGGACCACAACATCCCTTTGATGTTGAATTTGTTCAAGATATTATGCAACAAGGAAGTGATAGCCTGTGAGTATTGTATTAATGTTTATTGAATTACATATTCAATTCATTTTTATAATGTATCGATTTTTATTTTTGTAGTGATTGTGAAATGTTTGTAGCTGCATTTGCTGAATTCCTAAGTGATAAAATAAACATCCCATCTAGTGATTTCCGAGCTGAATATCTTCGAAAAAGATATGCAACATTGTTATGGAAGTACGGTCTCGACAAGGCCAATACGGGATATGTTAGCGATAATGATGATCCACCAAAACTGAAGAACAACTTCACTCCACCACCATACGATGATTTGGTTCGTGTAGATCAGTGACTATGTATCAATTCACAGACAATTTTTATTTATTTTTGTCTTAAGATACATTAACTAATGTTTTTGTAGTGTTGCTTGTGTTTCAAGATACCTCTTATCTATGATTAAACTTTTTATGTAAAAAATTGTTTAGTTTGACTTCAATTTTCAATATATTTACTACCTTCTTACATTTTGTATCTTATAAGTATGGTACACATCACAACACTTGATACTACAGGAGTATATATGATACAAAAGTTAAAAAAAGTAACAGATTCATTATACCGAACCAATCACTTCATGATCTTATTATAGTTATAATCAGTTTCAGATACAT
This sequence comes from Solanum appendiculatum, assembly GCA_018342035.1. Classification (NCBI taxonomy): domain Eukaryota; kingdom Viridiplantae; phylum Streptophyta; class Magnoliopsida; order Solanales; family Solanaceae; genus Solanum; species Solanum appendiculatum. The sequence goes on along the minus strand of JAGDQO010001564.1, from coordinate 254,662 downwards.
TAAATAATTAATCACTGCAATATAAATTTTAAACATGTATCAACTGAATAACTTACTACAGTTTGCTTGTGATACATTAATACTCACATTTCAATTAACAGTTCGTGAACACTTTGTATCTAACTCAAAAATCAAGATAGATAGTATATCTCCAACACAACTCATCAAAGTATCAACTGCATTACTTAATAACTTTAGTTTGGGATACATTAGTACTCACATTTCAATTAACAGTTCATGAACACTCTGTATCTAAATCAAAATCCAAGATAAATAGTGTATCTCCAACACAACTCAAAAAAGTATCAAGTACATTACCTAATAACTTTTGTTTGTGATACATTAGTATTCTAATTTCATTATATTTTAAAATTAACATTTTCCTGAACAATTTGTATCCAACTCAAAATCAATCATAAAACCATTAGTGTATCAGAAACATAGTTCTTTGTACCAGACTCATTTCAATTTACCAAAATATAGGCAATATTTAAACCTGTAACATTTCAATTTATTGTATCAAAACAGAGGAAAGAAATGTTACAATATGAAAATTATTAATCTAAAACATCACAATAATGAAAAAATGTTTTCTTCAAGAATCTTTCGGAAAGAAAGTAGAAGTTCTTTGAATGTGTCCTTCTTGTCCACAACGTCCACAACAGTTTGTGTCTGTAGTTAGCTTTTCATCTGGATTTTTCTTCCTTTTTTTCCTTGGTCGCCCAGACATTCTTTTGTATCTTGGTGGCAAGACAACTCCTTCCAGAACACATTCCAAAACTGACCAATCATTCTTGTCCGGCATTGGTTCCATTGGAACTGCATATGTGTTTGATAATGCATTTGGCTTATAGTAATCAGAGCAGTAGGGGTGTATATCTGTAACATTCTTTCTCTTTAAAACAACCATTACGCGCGCACAAGGTATCTCGTCAAGTTGAAATCTACCACAGTTACATGTTTTTCTCTCAAGACAAACAATGTATCTTATCTCACCTTCATACACTGAAAATATAAATTCAGAAGATGGAACAACCTGCAATCATTTAAAAGTTAGAGATACATTACATGATATTTCAGTCTAGATACTTAACACTTTATATATAGATACATACCTTCATCTTCCCACATTTAGATGCGTTTATAATCAATATATCTTCAAATCTCCTTCCCAATGTTTCCTTTGTATAAGATGCTATTTTCCGATTTTTGCAGTTTCAAGAACCAAATAGAATTCTAACTTCTTCCAAAAAGTCTAATATAGGTAGTTGTCGTGCCTCAACAAGGCAACCATTGATACATTCGGCGATGTTAGAAGTCATCATTCTCCTCCTGTTCTCTGTTGCATGAACTCTTGACCACTTTTTGTACCCAGCATCTTCAAGGTACTTCTTAACCCTGCCATCTACTTTTTCTAATTTAACCATCAATTTTTCAAATTCCTTTTTTCTATAAGATTTAGCCATTGAATAAAACAAATCACTTAGTGTGGTTCTGCCTCTCTTGAAGTTTGTACAAACATTTTTCCAAAAGTGTCATATGCATACGAAATGAGGAACATTTGGATAAACAATACTTACACTCTTCATTATGCTCTCATTTCTATCAAATACAACACACATCTTTTCTCTCTCACCAAGTGCACTTTTAAACTGTTGGAAGAACCATGTCCATGAACAATCATTCCATAAGCTAACGGCAATATGTAACCTTATCACAAATAACACACAGTGTTATTCACTTTTGATCCATAAATAATATTTAATGTGTCACTTTAATAACGTTATAATTATGATTTAAAAAAGTAATAAATTAACCTAAAATATTTCATACCTGCCCCATCCAGGGTACTTACCGATACAAAAGTCCCTTTGTAAGCCCCACTAAGATGTGCTCCGTCAACAACAACAATAGGTCTACAAAACTCAAACCCTCTCATCAATGGCCTTAATCCTATGAACAGATACATAAATTCATTCTATTCAGATTTGAGCATCCGTATATATGAGTTTGGATACACCGTTTCCAACATGTATATGTATCTTGGCATCTGTCTATAACCATCTGCAGGTTTACCCCTTATCATCTCTAAGGGGAGTTCCTTAGCACGCCATGCCTGTTGGTAAGAAATATCAACACCATACATTTCCGTAACATCTTCAATTATATCATTCAGCGTATGTTTTCTTTTATGATTGACCAGTTTGGGAGCTGTCACACCACCAACAAACCCAATAGTAGCTTGTACCTTTGTCAACATCCTATCCCTTACTGGACATGTATGTTCACTATTAAAGTATCGCACTTTGAATATATCCATATTTTTCCTCACAAATGCCTTCAATCTCCAACAACAGTCTTCCGAAAACCATCCTAACACATAATTGCAATTGCACCAGATACATTAAAAGACTGCTAATAATTTCTGTATCATTCATATATTTCTCAATAACATTTACTCAATTATACTTCATGATACATTTCTTAAATATACACCATATTTACTCATTCTTATTAAATGATACATATAAAAAACAGAAAAAAGTAACTAAAATATCTATGATACATTATAATTACCACTAAATGTTAGACAGATCTAAACATCTAACACATTTTTGATACAGAATACGCCATGTATGAAGTTCTTAATTAACAATGTATCATGACTAATATACAAACAACACAATATTACTGTTAACATACCTTTTCTTATTAGATCTTTTAACTTAAAAATTGAAGCTATGCTTTATTTTGTATCTTGTCATTACATCCACTAGAGTTGCTTTATCCTTGTACAATTGCTTCACCTTCACATCTACAATATTTGAATCTGTTATATAATCTGTTATCTCCAATTCTTGTATGTAATAACAATCACCAATATTGGATTCAACAATGTTAAGAGCAGGTGCGTCCCTTTTTCCACCTTCAACACACACAATTGCACCTGTGCATGCATCAAATCTTTATATCTCTTCGTCGCTTTTATCTGATGTATCAATGCACAGTGGATACATACCGAATCCAACCTCATGTTTCTTCACTTCTATGTACAACTTTACTCCCATATCATTCCTAATAATCAATGGAGAGGTATTACCTTCCACAATGTATCGGATCTCGATTTTTTTGATCGATTTATCAATATCCAATTCAACTGCAATGGCTGAAACAAGATTCACGTATGAAATATTTTCCCCGACCACTATCCCATCACTTTTGTATCGCTTGTATCTAACCTCACTTTTCCCATATTCCTGAATGCCTTAACAAAATCGAAATATTCATTATGAATCTTCACCAAAATTTTGAAACAAAAATTTGAATCAAATTTCAAAATTTACTTCGACGAAGATGGAGAGCCAATTTGAAACTTGAATTCAATCGGTCTGTTAAGAATTGATTGTTTGAAAGAAGTAACGTAAACGTAATTAGTGGGATTTAGTTGGATTTGCAATTTTTTACTCCCTTTTTTAACGCAACAAATTGATTCTGATTGTTGCAGCTTTAATGTATCCAGACTGGTACTTATGTATCCGAAAGGTACAAAAATCAAGGGAAAATTATAATTATTAAAAGAGTCGGGATATAACGTAATTTTCACTTACACTATATGATTCTTAAATTTTACACAAAAATATATTAGTGGAAGTATGAAAGCTTCTATCTAATGCAAGAGTTAAATTTAACTGTAGAGCATTAATTGTGAGGGAGTTCGTGGGTTTGTAAAAGGGGGAATGTGGGTGTTACCATCCGAAATCAGCCCATGATGGAGCCTACTATAAACCCTCCAGTATGCAAGTCAAATACAAAAAATAAAATAAAACAGAATACATTTATTAACTAAAAAAGGAAGAATGGAAGTATAAAATAAAGATACATAATGAGGTTATAGTATATAAATGTGAATACGATACATAATATACAAAACGGGCCCGAAAGTGATCGAGAAAGACAAACTATACACAAAAACTCAACCCCGGACCGGGTGTCACCAGTGCAGGAGAATCTAAGTATAGAAAAGCTATATACATCAAGTATGTCTAATCAAAATACAAAATTCATAGACATGTGCAAAAGAAGGAAAAGCATAAAGTTTTCGGACACCAAGAGCACATCAGAATCCGAGTCTGCAATGCCCGCGGAAGATCCAACTATAATGACTTGTTCCCGTCGTAATGGATAAGCCAACGGGGAAGGAATTTGGGTCAGAAAATTTCTGAGTAGTAACTCGAAAATTTCAAGCCTTGGCCAGACTTGGATGAAATCTGAGTCAGGTGAGGTTTAGGGTAATCCGGTAATGGATTGGATTATGAATTTAATCAGTTGAGTGCATAGCCAGGACAATAAATAGCCTGTACGGCTTTACAGAATTGAATTCGGGCGAGTAGAACTCCCGCAATTGATCTTAGCGTGAAAGGGTGGCTTTATAACATAAAGTTTTGAGGGTATGTTGTGAAATGGGGACTTGGAACACAAATACCGAGTCTCTGTCTCCGTGCAATCCACCACGGCGGGATTATTTACTCCATGGCAGGCCAGTCGCGAGTAAAAACAGAAAAAGTCCCAAAAAGTTATTTTTCTGCAAACTTCGTTCTTGGAGAGCAAAAGGGTGACCTAGGGCTATTTCTTCTTGTTTTCACTAATTCTCGCGCTAAAGGTAAGTCAATTTCTTCTCTAATTCGTTAATTGATTCTTAGAACTTAGAATCCTTGGTATTTATCCTTGGGGGAGGGTTTTGGCTTTAATATAATGGTGGAAAAAGCCCTAGTTGGCTGTTAGGATAATGGAATTGGCCAAGGGTTAGTATTTGGATATAATCCGGGTAAACTAGGCCACTATTATTGATTCTTTGCATTAATTACTTGTTTTAGACCAAGAACAAGATGAGAGGCTCCGGAAAGGGAAAGATCAACTTCCTTAAGAGTGTTCAGGCTTGGTTTCGAGGTAGGTGATGGTTTTGATTTCCCGTCTGCGTTATAAATACCTGCTAACTTCTCCATTGTATACATGCATGTATTAGAATAGGAAAAGGTGAAATGAATCTAGTGAAATGACTATTTGTGATTTCGTAGCATGCAATGAACCTGTTACCTGATTGTACGATACAAGTGTCTAAATCATTCATTGTGGTGCTGATTGTGTTTGTGGTTGTTGTTGATTGGATTGAGTGTCACGTTCCAACACATTATTGGATCGGGTGTCATGTTTTGACACATATTGGATCGGGTGTCATGTTCCGATACATATTGGATCGGATGTCACATTCCGACAAATTATTGGATTGGGTGTCACATTTTGACACACTAACAGTTTGAGTGTGAGTTCCATGAGAGAACCATCATTGACTGTTGCATTTGAGATTGACATTGTGAAACTGCTATATTGAGCAAGAACATGTAGATTGTTATTCTTTCTGTATATGTGTGGTTTACTATGTTGTAGTTACTTGTGTATGTCTCATTTACTGGAATAGCCGCGTGATCCTACTACTGCGCCGTTGTTTTGTGTACTGATACTGCACTTGCTTTTTCTTTGTTGAGTACAGGCCGTCTTCAGGCGGCTGTTGAGACTTTAGCTAGGAGATCACTGACTTGTCGAGTTCAAGGGTGACTACCATCTGCCTTTGATTCCACAAGAATGGCAGCAATAACACTAAGCCAAAGAAAAGTCCCCGACTCTTTTTTGTACTAAAAGTGCTATGATGAAGATTCCCCATGCTAATGCACGTTACATTCCATGCTCTTCCATCAACATCTAGTCTTTGATTTATCAACAAATTGATCTATCAACATCTGATGCCTTCAGAATGGGCTCACCCATGTCAACTCTCACCTGAAATTTAAAACAAAATATTAAGTAGAAAAACTACTCTACTCAAATGACAGTCTGGATTGAAACATAAAGAATAGGAAGACAAGCTTGTGAAATAAAAGCATTGTTATGTCCATAACAAAGCACTTACTCATGATCTCTTTACTTTAACTAAAATAAAGGTATTACTTCTTTTCCGCATTCAAAAAAGTAGGAAACATTTAGCTGTTGTTATCTAATACTGATCACTTGCATATCATATTATATTCATTTTCTTTCTTCTTTCAACATGGACACCAAGCAAAGCATCTATCCTTCAACTAGGGCCTAGAGGATAGGATTTTCTTAACATTCAAACCCGAAACATGGAATACAGAGTAAAGTGTAGCAATCACATTTCCCAGATCCCAAAGAAAGGTCAAACAGGTTCATTTTGTGATTTAACAATCATATTCAAGTCTTCAAAATGGAAAAAGAAGAAGATCAAAACTGTCTTACAAATGCAGTTTCAGGTAACACAGGTATGCTAACATGATGGTTAAAAACTGCAGCTTGTTGGTTCTGTGTCTAAACGCTAAGAAGATTTTCTCGATCAAGTATTTCCATTTTAGAGTTAAATACTTTTATCATTAAATTTCTTTTTCTTTTTCCTTTTTTTTTTGGGGGGGAGGAGAGGGGACTCCAAAGGGGTAAGTGCTGTATTTATCCATTAAAAGGGTAAACCTTTGTATTTTACTTCAATAGAAAGATTATTCCTGAACAAAAACAAAAAAGGAAATGACTAGTTTCAACCTCAGAACTAAATGAACATTACTAACATGAACCAAAATTTCAAAATTCTACATGGTAGAAGAATAATATATTCAAAGTGTCTTCCTGGGCAGTAGCTTTGTCACTGGAATGGATTCTCAAATCAGTATAATTGCTTATCAAACAATTCATATTGTTCAATTTAATCAACAAGATGGCACTGCGTACTCTTTTATCACAATTAACATTTGAAGTTTTCAGATCTGCATTTTTTAAAGATTGTAAAAATATATTTGAACCAAAAATATAATAAAATGATGAATCCACAAGCCCAACTAACAAATTAACTAATGAATGCAATAAAAGATTGAACAGTATAATGCAAGTTAAAAAAATGAAGTTAACAACACAAAAATTGTTTACCAAATCATATGCCATTCAAGACAATAATTTTAGATTTGCCCCTTCACTTCGTTAAATAAAATTACTACTATGTTCGATCTACTTATACCTAGAAGACAAGTTATCAGCTACTTCCTTGAGCAAGTAACTCATGTAGCATAAAGAATGTCCATTCCTATGAATAAAAAAGTTGAACGTCTAAATCATGTAAACTCAACATATTTCACCCTTATGTTGTCAAGTAGGGAATTATCCAAACCAAATGGATCTGCAAAAACTGTGATCCTAGTCCAGGTAAAAGATCCATCATAACTGTTATTCACAACACTAGAAAATGTCTTACAGGAGCATTATATTAAGGAAACCAGAAAACCACACATAGAAGTTTTAACATATGGGAGAATGTCCCTATGTATCTCGTCGATGTGGAAGAACATAAGCAACTAAAGACCAACCCTTCAATATGTCTATGAAATGGTTAAAAAGATTGTCAAAATAAGGAAAATATGGAGGTTGAATTCGATGATATATTTTAAGAGACCGATAGATTATGGTGATGAAAGAGTCCCCGAGCAAAGATCTACATGCCTGCTACAGCAACATGAAATTTCACAAATCTATAGATCGTACCAGTAATACACCAACAAGAAATGAGGTCTTTACAGGTAACATGATTCTTGAGGTACTGACAAGTTTGACATGAGGGAAAACACAATACTCAAAAATATTAATTCTGGAAACTGAGTTTTGGAGAAACAAGCTGATTAGAGAGATAATTCGCAGCTTTTTGGGTTGGCCATGTATGCCATTTGAATGCAAATGCCAAATTTCATGAGGGTTCACCCCTCTTGTGGATAATTCAATGTTTATTTGTTTAAATTCCACACACAAGGAAGGAGGTTCTCCAAATAGAAAAGTTGATTTAACAATGCACAGTATGGTCCTTATTACCTGATGTTAGATGGACTCAACTATGGTCCTTATCCGATGAGGGTATGTGTAAGTACCTTGTCCATGTGCAGTTATTTGATTTTTAAAGTTTTTCTGAAGAATCAATATAAAATACCCCATCCTTGTCACATTGTTTTAGCTCAGGTATCTCATGGCAAATGAACGGTCCATGTAACACAGATTCCAACTATAGGGACTTTGGATAAGTTTCTACAAGGTTGCAAATTTGATAGCTAGCTTTAGCTACTCTCTTTCATATTCGTTGATCTTTGCTCTGTGGAGTGTTACGTGATTAGCTTAAACTTCCACAATTCTTTGTATTGGCTACAACAACTATTCATCTCAGAGAACCCTTTGTAGGGTTACTCAATGAAGCAAGATATGTGAGTTGCATACAAGCTACCCAGAAAGATCAACTTACTGGACATGGGGGATGAGAAGAGATGGGTCGTTTTCGGAGAAGTCATATTATCCAAAGCTCTTGGTGACGGATGAACGAGATTCTGCATTTACTAGTTTGATTTCCTTGGATACCAAGAAAGGTGTCATTTTTTACTTGACGATAGAGAGGAGAAATATTGATAACTGAGAACTTAAAAAAGAAGAAGGCATACTATACATGTACACCGGTTGCTTCATGTGCAAGTGTTCAAGTGAAGATGTAGACCTCCCCCTCTTACTTTGTTTGGTGGTGACTTGCTTGTGTTGTGAGATTTTGAGATGGTTAGAACTGCATTGGACTAGTCGGGGCAGAGTAATGGAGCAAGTTCCACTGAAATTTTAGAAGGAAGAAAAGTCAAACAGCTTGGGATGTTGCCCCATTAGCATTCATGTGGGTCTTGTCGAAGGAAAACATTATGAGAACTTTCGATGGAATAGAGAACAATTACGTACATTTGAGGAAAAGCTTCTCATTTCTTATTTCTTTCTGGTGCACCCTTGAGGTTTCAACTTGAATAAACCATTGGGGTGTTGTTCATGGAGAATCATATTATGTATCTACTTTTTGGTAACAACTCGTATACTAAAAAAATTCTCATTATTAATAAAATGTAGTATATACATGTCACTCAAGTCGCATATCTTAGATTTTGGAGATATGTTGTTACTGGATTGAATTAATGATTTCACAAAACAAAAGTAACAAGCATCGGTTGTTTCAGTGGGAATTTTATTTGATTGTCTAAAACATTTCGTGCTTGATGATGAGGAAACAAGCCCAACATTGGTTTGCTAGATACAATTTAGAAAACTGCCACTGCACTTCATTTTTTCCCTTTCAGTGATTTTGGTAAGTCCGCCGGCTATATTTTGATTTTAGTTCACAACAGTAACAAGAAAGAAATTCAACATAAGTCAGAAGTTTGTTAACATAGGTAATCCTCATTTTTCATCACCAATCATCACAGATACAACGTGATAATGTCATCACAGTAATGACATTACTAAAACTCATCAACCTTAGATCATGCGAGTAAAACCGCCAAATGAATAATAAGTTGTATCTTTAAGGGTTTTATCATAGTTTTCAGCTATCATAAATTCAACATTGGGAGAAACGACACGTCTTTTACTCTTGACAAGCTGAAAAGCTTCAGTGTGGCTCATAACATGCTTTATCGTCAGATAAATGATGACTATGGTTGCACTGCAAAAGCATAGAACAAAAAAACCCGTAAAAGACTCCCTTATAACTATTTTGATAATGAGAAATGAGAAGCAGCAAACTGGTTGTAGTCAATTGTTAGTAGTTGACTGAATATTGAACAGTTAAGTACATCTACTAGGAAATAGTGATCTCACTGTACTAAAGGAACACCAGAAAAAGCAAACAAGATAAATTTTAAGTTCTAGAAAGTTCTTTCTTAATTTTCTTTTTCATGTTTGTTCTGAAAGTGTCGATTGAAGATCTAGAAAAATAACACCAGCCCTGGTATATGAAGGAAGCAGGTAATCTTAATACGACCTAAATGTTATACTATAAAGAGCTAGCTGATTCAAGTCATATAAAGATAAACAATTTACTAAAGCGAAAAAATTTAAAATGCCAAGAATAAGAGGGAATAAATATTATGTAAAATAGACCAGACGTAAATTCTAAGACAAAGTTACACCAGGGTATTTCAAGACATATGAAACTACACGATGTCATGAATTCAACAAGACGAGGCAAAAACAAATGGATCATACTTGGCATGTTTAATAGTTAACTAGATTTACATAGGTTCGATATAAGAGATGATAGATTTGTATTTAGCCAAAATCGTATTCAAAGTAATCAAAATAGAGGCATCTTACTAGTGAACAGGTAGGTTGAATATTTAAACTAAATCACTTGAAAGCAACAGTGAACATTAGTCATTATAGGTGTAGAAAGATCAAGTTAAATTATTCGAAGAGTGTTGATATTCTGAATAGAAAAGATCTCAACAAACAGCAAAAACATACCAATATCAGTGCCTCACATATATGGGCAGTGAACTGGAAAGAAGATCATAATTTCTAGCTATTTACACATATCAATTACCCAAGGAATGCTAGTCATTTAAACATGTCCTGGCTTCATATAAACAGAAATTTCCTTCACCCAAATGCTCAAAACTTTTCAAGAGAAACCAAAACAGATGCAACCATAAGATGGAAGGTTTGGGGTTAGATGTGTTATCTCACGAGAGGCATACCTATTATGACTTAACGCAGATATCACATTTCAGAGTTTTTACAATTCATTCGACCCCCCAAACTTAAACCAATTCAAAAGGCGAAGCTTACAAAGATAAGCTCGAGTGGAAATCTAAACAAATATCACATGATGAGACAACTAGATATATTAGTGACACAACAACATGAGTAACACTAGAGTGGTGATGTCAAGTCAAGCCCATAGCAATTAAATCTTCGAGTAAAGCTGAATAGAAACAATAAGAGCTTCAAAATACAAGGATGCAAGCCAAATAAGATTTGAAATCAAGACACTAGGAGCTATATAATAATATACATTCATAAATCGATGGTAAAAGACTTGCAATGACAGTGTTCATACAAGAAACAAATTCACCATTTTTCAACCTTCGCAAATAATAGAAGATCAACTATTAATTACAACAGAGAGGGGAAAGCATTTAAGAAGACATGGTTAATTAAATGCCTACAGCTTAACAAACAGAAACGAGGGAGGGGGCATGGAATGAAGTGATGTTAGCTTTGATTTTAGCCATGTTCATCATATCAAGGAAGCACTCAAGGATGCATATTGCCAGAAATTGATTGAACGAAGACATATTCAACATGCATCAATAGATGAATTAATTTCTAGACTAATATAACTTCAAATAGCTTACTAGACTTTGCTTTAAACGAAAATGAACCACATTAATTACTATCTTAATCATACAAAGAGTGCATTCTGATCATACACCAGAAAAAAGAACTTATCTAAGGCCAAATGTGAGATCACGAGATATCAAGCTAGAGCTAGCAACAAAGAAAACAAAGCTTAAACGAGGATAAACATAGAAATTCAAACAACCATGAATCTCAAAATAAACTCGCAATATGAGGTTTGAACTTAAATCATAACAAAGCAAATTCTTAAGGAAATACATAATCAATGAACCTTCAAGAAATTGGAGCAAGAAAGATTCTTAAATAAAACTGTTCATGATCAGAAAGAGTTTAAATTAATTAACTAAAACACATCAAGAAATAGACTATTAAGAATATAATAACTGGACAAAATTCTAAGCTGCATCATGAAAAAGGATGCATAATAAGCTGCTTTAGGAGCACAATATTCAACAAGAGTAAGATAAATCTGACTTAAACATCAACGCAAGTAGCTGTTAAAGAATCATTTGAGCCAAAATTAGATTGAAGCCAACAGAGAGGGGAAACCAGAAGCTAATCTCAATCAAAAGGCAATTCAGTGTCCATTAGGAATGGATATATATTGATTTTGGTAGAGCATTTAATTAGAAGATAATAATAAATAACCCAAAACAAACTTAATACTTGATGCTGCAAACACAACATATAGGCTTAAGACATAGGTGACCCCTTAAAGTTATCCGCATAATTCACTTAGACATCTCAACTAGGATTATTAACTATTAGACACTTTAATATTAATGAATATGTATCTATTCAACATAAAATGAAAATTTGCTTTAAAAATGTTCTACGTGTAATTCACACACATTGTCTTAAAATAATCACAAATAAAATTACGACACATGGCACATAAGCCCAATCTAACAATAAAATATAAATTCTCAATTTTGAAAAATGAAAAATATTTTCCAGCCTTTATTTAATAATCCAGAAAATTAATTGACAAAAAGAATAAAAAAGAAAATCTCCCCCCACCCACTATCCACCTAACCCTTTGCCCTTTCTTCTTCCTTCTTCCCTGTCACCCCGCCAGCCACCATCAATTCCTCCGGCGATAACAAACAGAACAGAAAAAAAATCCCCCCGGGCTCAAATTCATTCTCCTGTCACCCGTTATTCTCTATTCCTCCTGAGATTTTTGTGAAAATAAATCATGATAAATTATTTTGAAATCTGCAACGAAGAAAAATGGAAAGTATATTGAATTTTTTAATATCATTTTTAGTAAGTTTAATGAGTGGTGATGTTTGTTCGATCGGAGTGATCGAAAATAGAGATGGACGAATATCGGCCAATCTTTTAACTCCAATGTTCAAAATTTTTTTTCATGTCGCAAATTAAATTAACAGATTCAGTTTTTTTAAGTACAAAAAATGAAGAAATAAAAAGAACCGAAACAAAAGACTGAGAATTTAAAATCTTTAGAATGGTGGGTTGAAGAAGAACACCACTGGTACATGGGTGTGGGGTTGTTTTCTTTTATGAAGAGATTAATGTGGAGTTAATGGATGCCAAGTGTTAAAAAATAGGTACCAACTTATCTAAAAATAAGTAAAAAAATAAAATCAGAATCTATTCACGCACTTAGTAGCAGTGAAATACACTTATTTTGCCACATTAGCGTTTTATGTTTAATAGACATATTTTGAACAATTTAGGTGTTCAATAAGTACAAGTTCTAGTTGAGGTGTCTAAGTGAATTATGCGGACAACTTTAAGGGCGGCGGATGACTTAAGCCCAACATATATCTACTAATCACAGAAGAACAAATACATACGAGCATATGCCTGCGATGACTAATATACAAAATTTAAGTTAATGCACAACAATAAACTAGTTTAAGAAAAACTAAGATGGATCATAAAATATAAACCAAGAATTGGGCAAAATCAGACTTTCGATAGAACAATTCATATTCAAAACAACATAATTCAAAACAACATAAACTTAGTACTTTCTTTCACGAGGATTTCAAGAGGAGGAAACTTCAAGAATATGTCCAAATATAAGAACTCTCAGTAAATACCAGTAAGAATCATAAAATTTAAAGTAAAAACAGAAAGTTGAGTTCTGCAATCAAAAATAGAGATGTCGATTTTCCTTTTCAAAGCCTTAAACAGAAACCTACAACTTTATTTCTGTTAACAACAAACCTTGATTTCAGGAGATGCATATCTCAATTATCTGAGTTTCCTTTGCTAATTTTTCTCCAACAAGTTCCGCAAATCTCTAGGTCTTATGGTCCTATAATTGTTTACTATATCATTCCTCCAACTCGCACTAGATCCTATTAGAAAAGGTGGGGGTAATGGGCGTCGTGGAGACCGAGGCATCGTGAATTTCGCTGGAGATGGAAAGATTGATCGAGAGTCTTTCTTTCGTAGGGGTTGGGGGAGAATGCTTGGCTACTCAAAAATCTTTTACTATGTTGTCCCAATTTATATAACTTACTATGTTGTCCCAATTTATATAACTAACTTTAACTTTTTAGTCGACCTAAAAAAATGATATATTTTTATATTAAGTAATAAATTTAATTTTAAAATGTCCATTTTTACACTTAATGAAAAAATTTATAATCACACAAATTTCTATCATTCATTTTAAACCAAAAGTTTTAAAAGTTTTTTTTTCTTTTTTAAACTATGTGTCAAATCAAACTATCTCACATAAAATGAAACGGAGAGAGTAGTAATTATTAGGAGGGGTAGGGTACGGTGGGATGGGGTGTAGGGGTTGGAAAAATATAGTGGTTTTATAAAAATCAAAATAAATTATACAAGGTGATCTTTTTTTATTTTATCAATAATGACTTGGTATTATATTTTTAAGGTCTAGAAATCATCCCCTCGCTAATATTAAATTAAAATTGTCTTTTAACGACTGAAAAAAAAATTGTGACATAATAAATACGCATTTAACGATCAGATTTATATTCTTTCGTTAAGAATGGGTTGTTTAAAATCAATTTTCTTATAGTGAATATCCAAAGCCACACAATCTAATTCAATCAAGTAATCACAATAAGACTCTAGAAATAACAACTCTCAATTCATACATTTTGAAAAATGGGTCAAATCAACTCAAAAACCCAATTTCAAAAATGAGGTTTGAATTAAAAAATTTTTACTTGAAAATGTTACCCAAGAACTTGCTAAAGTGGTGCACAATTTACTTCTCAATTTTGGAAGTCGTTCCAAAAAGGTCTTGGTACTCGTGTTCAGCTTAGTACGGCCTTTCATCCCCAAACCGATGGGCAAGCGGAGCATACTATTCAAACCTTGGAAGATATGTTGAGAGCTTGTGTAATTGATTTCAAGGGTACTTGGGATGATCACTTGCCTTTGATTGAGTTTGCTTATAAAAATAGCTACAATTCTAGTATTGGTATGACTCCATTTGAGGCTCTTTATGGTAGGAGGTGTAGATCTCCTATAGGTTGGTTTGAAGTTGGTGAAGTTTCTTTGATAGGCCCGGAGTTGGTGCATGAGGCTATGGAGAAAGTTCGACTTATTAGGGAGAGGTTGAAAACGGCTCAAAGTCGACAAAAGTCCTATGCCAATGTTAGAAGAAGAGAATTAGAATTCGATGTGGATGATTGGGTTTACTTGAAAATCTCACCCATGAAGGGTGTAATGAGATTTGGGAAGAAAGGGAAACTTAGTCCCCGTTATGTAGGCCCATATCATATTTTTAGACATGTTGGTAAGGCTGCTTATGAGCTTGACTTGCCTAATGATTTGGCATCTGTGCATCCGGTTTTCTATGTCTCATTATTGAAGAAGTGTGTTGGTGATCCGACCTCTATAGTGCAATTAGAGAATCTTGGCATAAAGGATAGTCTTTCTTAGGAAGAGGTTCCGGTTGAGATTTTAGACCGGCAAGTCTGGAAGTTAAGGAATAAGGAAGTTGCTTTCATGAAAGTTCTATGGAAGAATCAATTGGTTGAGGGTGCTACTTGGGAGGCCGAGGCCGATATGATGTCCCGATATCCTCATCTCTTTCCTTCCGATCCTACTCTAGCTTGAGGTATCTTGGTCCTCATGGTTCATTCTCTTTGTCTCATGTGTCATAGTTGATTTCCATGATTCCTTGATTGTGTATGTTCATGAAGAGTCTTATATGATTATGTGTATTGAGTATGAGTTGCATAAAGTCTTCATGATATGTTGTGTTGATCATGCTTTAGCTTGGAGTTGATGTTTCCTCCTCGGATATGTGCATTTGTGTGATTGCATGCTAGGTTGGGTTATTAGTCCGTGTCTATTACCCTTCTCGAGATGTCTTGATTCTCATTCGAGGACGAATGTTCCCAAGGGGGAGATATTGTAACACCTCAATCTTCCAAAGGATTTTAAAATGCAGAACTCACCTGAAGACAGTGACCTACGGAGGCCACCTACGGACCGTAGATGGATTGACGGGCCGTAGGCGGGGACGGTCAATGGCACTCTGAAATTTCAGGTTTTTTAAGTTTCTGAACTTTGACCTACGTAATAGCAGGACGGTTCGTAGTCCGGTTGACGGGCCGTAGATGGGTTCCGTAGATGCATTCCAGGCTTAGCCAAATTTTCAGCCCAAAATGAACTTTTTGAATCAATTGACGGAAGAACAGGACGGTCCGTCAATTGATGTACGGACCGTAGATTGGCCCTGACAGTTTTTAAATAAGGGCTTTTTGGTCTTTTCCCTAATTGTTTACCTATTAAGCTAAGTCGGTTATACCCTTAATCTAAGACCTATAAATACTTTCTCAACCTAATTTCTTTCATTCTAATTCATTCCAAAACTCTCCTCTCTAAAATATTTCTCTCTCAACTCTCAAGTAAGAAGAAGAAGCTTGAATCCTCCAGTGAAGACCTTCAATCTTCTCCAATTCTTGTGGATTGCTTTGAGGTATGGTAGTGTTCACCATTAGGAGTCTTTTCCTCCAATGGGCCCTTCCTCTTCTTCATGATTTTCAAAGGTTTACTCTAACCCAATTGAATTAGGGTTTGTAATCAATCATTGTGGGTTCTTCAATTATGATTCCAATTATCGATTTTATGATTCCTAGTACACGATTTAGCGTGATAAAGTAACTTAGTGCACAAATTAGCGTGAATTACATGATTTGATGTAAAGATTGCATGAACCCCCATGATCCCAAGCTAATTCTCCCCAATTTGATAATCTATTCTTTGATTGTTGGGTTGAGTTATGATTTGATGAAGTTTATGAATTCTCTATGAAATCGAGCATGGATTATGAATGACTTGAGGATAATCTTATGAATTTAGCATGATCAAGTCAAAAGCATGATTTTCCTCTATTATGTGAGTTCCTTCAAGTATGGGTAAATTGTCCTAATTATGGCTTTCTAAGCATGAGCTTGCATTGAATTGCATGATATGAGTTGAACTTGCGTGAACCCATATGAACTCTATGAACTATGAAATATGAGCATGATGAATTAAGGGTGCTTTGAGAGTAAAGTACCAAAGTTATGATATGATGATGCAATGGTTGAGTAGTGAAATGTTTTCTCATGTAATTCTCCCATTATGATAAAAGAAGAACAAAGAGGCGATTACCCATGTTCTTAAGGAGCTATTCTAATGATGTAAGCTTGGACAAGGTCCATGAAAGTTGAATATCTATAAGCATGATTTTAGCTTGAATTGGTAACCCTAGTTGTACCTTTTCATGTTTAATGATATAAATATGTTAATGACTAATCCGTGGGAATTATGCTTAGCACCGAGTGGATATTGAGATGGAAGCCCTCCCGTTAGTAGAGTTAGTAGAGGCAAGGTCTTCTAGTGAAAGCTCTTCCGTTAGTAGAGGCTGGGTTTTCTAGATGGAACTCTCCCATTAGTTGAGGCCGAGTCTCCTAAAGCAGTCTCTATCCCATAAACTATGTTGCCACCATAGGATGTTGTCTTTAAATAGACATTAGCTAGTGGATCCACCTAAGCTAAGAAGTTCATGGTCTTACCTTGGCATGTAGGACACCCCTTTTTGGTGTGGGGTAGACACCAGATTCCGTGTTGATAGCTCACATGGTCTTACATGTCGGTTAAGGCTTTTCCCCACAAGTTAATGAACAAGTGTTCTCATGATGAAATAAAGAAAGGAAGGAAAGATGATTTAGCTTGCTTTGGCCTTGATATATGCTTTATGTTTCATGTTTCTCATGTTTATCATGTTTTTAGCTTGGCCATCACATGTCATGATTATGTCTCTCTCTCTAGTATGATTTATGTGTTTATGTGCATTGCTATCATACTTAGTACTTAATTGTGCTAACGCATACTCTTGCCTACATTAACTTCCTTGGTGTAGGACGTGGCGATTTACCTTCCACTCGTGGCTAGAGCACTGACGTAGAGTTGAAAAGAAGACTTGGTGAGTCCTCATCCATCCGAGGACATAGCCTTGTTGGATTTTACATTTTATGTCTTTCCTTATGTTGGATATTGTATTGGGGTGCGTCCCTATCATTTTATTCGTATTCTGTGATATTAGAAGGCTTTGAGACATGAGTCGTAGACTTCCGTTGTTTTAAGTAAAGCTTTGATATAAAATGATCTTTTGAATTCTTATTTCTCTATTATCTTGTATGTTATGTATGCTAAGGGCTTGAATGAGGCCTCTCGGGGTCTTGTACGTCGTGTTACATCTATGGGCTACCCTGGGTTGTGACAATTACATCACTAGTTAGGCACAAGAACCCACCAGATACCTGAGTAAAATTCCTAGGAATTTGTGGTTAACCGGTGAACCGCCAGTTAACTATTGTACAACGCCAGTCAAAGCACCGATTCAATCAAGTTACCTAGCATGAATTTTATAGATCTGTGGTCCAAGAGGTGAATCACCGATTCTAAATGATGAATCACCTATCACGTGCAAGTCAGGCAAAGAAAAGTTTTTAATTTTTACTTTTGACAAGAACTTCAAAAGACTAGATTTCAATTGAGTTTTTCCAAAACCTAAAACCCCAAAATCCTTCGTCTTAGTCCTTATTCATTCTCCTTAAACCTTCATACCCACATTCAACCCCTCTCCTTAAACCCTTCATCTCCTCAACTCCTCAACCACCAATCCACTTTCTCCACATTCTCCAACTATATAAATCCTTCTTCCTTCATTCCCAAATCAACAAAAAATATGAAAATTTTAGTTTGTTAAATTCTTGATTTCAAGGTTTAAGAAAACCTCCATTGAAGCTCTTGCTTTCATGTTTCTTATCTCCAAATCTGCTATGTTACTCTACCTACTTGATTTGAAGTTTGATATCATAATAGCGATACAAATTTAGTGCTTTAGATGATGCTGCTTCAAAACCCACTGTGTTAAACTTGAAGATCTGTATTTAAAATAGAATTTTAGTTTTTAAAATTGTTAGATCTGAAGCAAATCATTATGAAAGTAAAATTTAGCATGTGAAATTCGTCCTATTTTACTTAAAATCTGAGTTTTGGGGTGAAGTCTGAGTAACCTATTGTGTTTACGTAATGTATACAATTGTTCTATGATGGAATGTCAAACATCATTCCTAAGGACAAAATTGTCATTATCTAAGTCTTAAAATTTTGGGCTGAAATTTATGAATGACTAACATTGTTTTGAATTTGAGACATGATTTGAGTGATTTCTATTCCTATGGTGAGGTTTGAATAAAGAATGAGAGTTCTGAATTGTTTAGAAAGCCTGATTTTGTGTTGTCGATTCTTGATGATGGATTGATTAACTTCCCTCTTGAAAGAAAATCAATCAAAATGCTAGATGTTTGCCTTGAAAATCCTTTGAGGAAGTCTGAGTACCCATTATAATTTAGTTGTGAATTGTTCTGATAAAATTGGACCACCTTTGGTTGAGTAGGCACATGTGAAGCATTTACGCTTCACGCCGGTCAGGTAAGAACTTCACTGCTTCTTGAACCCTGAATTTGGTTTTCACTTGAACAATGTAGGTCTCCATTGGCGAAACAACGGTGTAATGCCGATCCACCTAATTATATGCTAGTTCTCTCTGACTGAAGGCGACGCTTGCATCAGCAGCTCACAATCAAACTTCTATGAACACTGACCTAACACATACCTCTCTTGATTTTTATTATTCTAAATTCCTTTTATACTCCTATTCTTGTTTTTAGTTCATAGATTCAATTTTGTTTCTTTCTTTCTAATAACTCTCATGTAGATATGAGGGTTTTGGTTGGCTGACATGACATGTGCAGAAAAAAATTTCTTCCTAGTGAAATAATCTCGAAAGACCTACAATAAAGCAATCATCTACCATAAAATCCAAAGACAAAGCTCCTGCAACTGCATCCAATGCAGAGCAGCTAAATTTTTTTGTTTAAGTGATGAAAGGGTATTATATGTTGTTCAATGATATATGTTTCGTTACAGAGGAAAAGGGATTTAGCTTTGTAGGCCTGGGGAAACAAATTTACCAACATAATTCATTAGTTTACCACAAGGGATTGGTTGCCCCTTGTTGATGTGCTTGGAGGTTACTTCAACGAGTTGGTCACTAAATTTTACGCCTCTTATCAAGCGAGGAAAGATGAAATGAATCATAAGGTCTTGTAGATAAATACCCCAATTTGCCATCCGTTACAGTTAGGGGAATAGAGATTTATGTTACTCCAGCTGCTATTGATTCTCTCTGTTGGAAAAACCACATCGAGGATGGAGCAGAGTTTACAAGAAAGGTAGCCACTAAACAAAGCCAAATGCAGTGAGTGGCTTGAATTATAGCCATAGGCTATCCTACATGGGAAACAATGGGTGGAGATATTGGTTGTCAAGATCTGAATTTTGAAGCAAAGTGGTGGTTGGGTTTTGTGTGCACAAGGGGCATGCCCTCAAAGAATGACCATAGAATTACACATGAGGCAGCCATCCTCATCGCATGCTTAATATCTGGTATTCATATTAACTATGGCGATAGTGGCCATGCAAATTAGAAGAAAGGTCTGTCAAAACAACCTTTCCATGCCCTTCTCTGTTCTAGTGAGTATATTATGTGCAACGGCCAACATCCCCTATCTCCCTTTTGATATGGTGACAAAGGTAGTCGGTATGATTGAACTGAGCCATAAGTGAGATGCGGAGGCCCCGCAAATGAAAAAGAAAAAATACAAGCCTTTGTGACATCCAATGACGCACCCGCACCCTCCTTTGACAACCCCAGACAAGCTAAAGCTGATGAACCAACCACACAAGAAGATGATAATTGGTCCCAGCCACAACCACACTTAAGAAACCTCGGTTAGAGTTAGTATGTAAAATTAAATCAAACCACGTACTTCAACAAATGACAGTTTCTCAAATTGGCCAAGAACCTCCCGACTATGATGCTCCAAACTGCTAGAAAAGCTTCAAAGAGGTTTAATAAGAAATTTGACATCTTGTGCAAACGCGTCGACATAATGGAAGGGGCAATTACAACCCTTCAAACTGATATGCGCAAGTTGAAGGAGTAGGTAGCTAGGTGTTAGGAAACATGCCATCTAGGAAGAGACTCCGAAGAGTCATCAAACACCACAAGATCCTATTGACAAGCTATTAGAGCAAATTAGAGTCAAGTTGAATGAGGATGGATAAGTAGTTGTCGACTCAGAAGAAGAAGAGGAGGAGATACAATGAGTGAGTGACCCATGAGTCTCAATTTACGGCTCACCAATGCCATGGTGGCGCTTGACCTAGTACGCCAAGCGGAGCATAAGTGACTCACATAGTTTCTCCTCTATGCTTTAAGTGTGACATTGATAACAATGTCCTGATTTTGTTTGGCGGTTGTTATAGTTGTTGTTCTTTTGTATGCTTGGTAACTGACATTTGAAATAATCTTAGTGTTGTATGATATGTTATGTATTAAATATTTTAGTTCTATAATTATACTCTTTTTGGAAACACCTCATGATTCTGTAACACCCTAAGATTTCAATGAATTTTGAAATACAGAACTCACCTGAAGATAGTGACCTACGGACCTTAGATGGATTGACTGGCCATAGGTGGGGACCGTCAATGGCACTGTGAACTTTCAAGATTTCCAAGTTTCTGAACCTTGACCTACGAAAAAGCAAGACGGTTCGTAGTTC
Organism: Solanum appendiculatum; assembly: GCA_018342035.1. Taxonomy (NCBI): domain Eukaryota; kingdom Viridiplantae; phylum Streptophyta; class Magnoliopsida; order Solanales; family Solanaceae; genus Solanum; species Solanum appendiculatum. Next base: position 233,255 of record JAGDQO010001564.1, on the reverse strand, counting down.
AGTTGACGGGCCGTAGATGCCTTCAAGACTTAGCCAAATTTTAAGCCCAAAATGAACTTTCTGAATCAATTGACGAAAGAGCAGGACGGTCCGTCAATGGATGTACGGACCGTAGATCCTATCCGTTGATTGGTCTCGACAGTTTTTAATTAAGGTCTTTTTGGTACTTTCCTTAATTGATTACCTATTAAGCTAAGTTGGTTATACCCTTAATCTAAGACCTATAAATATTGTCTAAGCCTAATTTTACTCATTCCTAAACTCTCCTCTCAAATATTTCTATCTCTAAAAGAAATCCTCTCTAGCTCAAGGAAGAAGAAGAAGCTAAGTCCTCCATTGAAGGTCACCCAATTTCCTCCAATTTCTAGTGGGCTTTGCTAAGGTATGATAGTGTTTACCTTTAGGAGTCCTTTCCTCCAATGGGCCCTTCCTCTTCTTCATGATTTTTAAAGGCTTACTCTAACCCAATTGAATTAGGGTTTTGATCAATCATTGTGGGTTCTTCAATTATGATTTCAATTGTTGATTTTATGACTCCTAGTGCACGATCTAGCGTGATAAAGTAACTTAATGCACGAATTAGCGTGAATTACATGATTTGATGTAAAGATTGCATGAACTCCCATGATGCCAAGCTAATTCTCCCCTATTTGATAATCTATGCTTTGATTGTTGGGTTGAGCTATGATTTGATGAAGTTTATGAATTCTCTATGATATCAAGCATGAATTATGAATGAATTGAGGATAATCTTATAAGTTTAGCATGATCAAGTCAAAAGCATAATTTTCCTCTATTATGTGAGTTCCTTCAAGTATGGGTAAATTGTCCTAATTATGACTTTCTAAGCATGAGCTTGCATTGAATTGTATGATATGAGTTGAACTTGCATGAACCCATATAAACTCTATGATCTATGAACTATGAGGATGACGAACTCAGTAGAGATAAAGCTAATGAACTTATACATGTCTCATATGAAGTTGATAATGAGTTAAGGAGTGCTTTGAGAGTAAAGTACCAAAGTTATGATTCGATGATGCTATGGTTGAGTGGTGAAAGGTTTTCTCACGTAATTCTCCCAACATGACTAATAGAAGAACAAGATGCGATTACCCATGTTCTTAAGGAGCTATTCTAGTGAATGAAGGGACAAGAGGTGATTACCCATGTACCCTAATGTAGACAAAGCGGCGATTACCCAAGTCTACCAATAATGAGCTTATGACTAATGTAGACAAGAGGCGATTACCCATGTCTACCTAAGATAAAATGAACTATGATTAATCCGTGGGAAGTATGCTTAGTACCGAGTGGACAAGTGGCGATTACCCATGTCCCATAGCTTATGTGCCACCATAGGGTGATGGTATATGATAGACACTAGTTAGTGGATCCACATAAGCTAAGAAGTTCGTGGTCTTACCTTGGCAAGTAGGACACCTCTTTTCGGTGTGGGGTAGAAATCGGATTCCATGTTGATAGCTCACGTGGTCTTATATGTCGGTTAAGGCTTTTCCCCACAAGTTAATGAACAAGTCTTCTCATGATGAAGTAAAGAAAAGAAAGAAAGATGATTTAGCTTGCTTAGGCCTTGATATATGATGTATGTTTCATGTTTCTCATGTTTTTAGCTTGGCCATTGCATGTCATGATTATGTCTTTATCTCTAGCACGATATATGTGTTTATGTGCATTGCTATCATAATTAGTACTTAAATGTGCTAACGCATAGTTTTGCCTACATTAACTTCTTTGGTGTGGGACGTGGCGATTCACCTTCCACTCGTGGCTAGAGCTTGATTAGAGAGTTGATAGAAGACTTGGTGAGTCCTCATCCATCCGAGGACATAGCCTAGCTCTTATTTCTTTTACTTTCATGTATTTCTTTTTAGTTTTTGGATTGTATTGGGTTATGTCCCAACTTTACTTTCTATGATAGATTGGCTTTAAGACATGAGATGTAGACTTCCGCTGTTTCTTTTAAAAAGCTTTGATATGAAATTCTCTTTCGAGATTTTGTTCTCTATTATCTTGGATGTAATGTATGCTAAGGTCTTGTATGAGGCCTCTCAGGGTCTTGTACGCCATGTCACATCTAGGAGGTACCTTGGGTCGTGACAAACTTGGTATTCAGAGCGCAAGGTTTTAGAAAGATCCTAGGATGTCTAATAAGCCGCGTCAAGTAGAGTCTTGTTCATGAGTGTGAAGCGCGCCATATTTATGAATGAGAGGCTATAAGACGTTTAAGAAATTCCACTTCTTTCATTACTCTTAAGTCGTGCCATAGAGTTTAACTCTATATATCCATCTCATAATCCCTATCCTACGCGTTTCAGGATATGGCGACCCAAAGAGCTTACAGTAGAAGAAACATGGGAGAGAATGTGGAACAAGTAGCTCCTCCTCAAGCTCCTCAAGTTTCGGCCGACCCTTTGGCGGAACAAGTGACTAATGCGGAGTTTAGGGCTGCTTTCCAAGTGTTAGCTAAAGCCGTGACGGCCCAAGCTAATAGAGAAATGGTGGCTCCCATGAACCCAAATGTGCGTACGGCTGCGTCAAGAGTGAGGGACTTTACTAGAATGAATCCTCCGAAATTTCATGGCTCTAAGGTTGAGGAAGATCCTCAACAGTTCATCGATGAAGTGTACAAGGTGTTGATGATCATGGGAGTGATGCCGGAAGAAAAGGCGGAGTTGGCTGCTTATCAACTCAAGGGTGTTGCCCAAATTTGGTTCAATCAATGGAAGAGTGAGAGGGCGGTTAATGAGGTCCTCTTGATTGGGAGAAATTCAAGGTTGCTTTCCTTGATAGGTTCTTCCCTCTTGAAAAGAGAGAGGCTAAGGTGCTTGAGTTAATCAACCTTTGACAAGGAAATATGAGTGTGAAGGAGTATGCACTGAAGTTCACACAATTGGCTAGATATTCTCCGTCCATAGTTGCCGACCCAAGGGCAAGAATTAGCAAATTTATGTCGGGAGTGTCCGATATGTTGGTGAAAGAGTGTTGCACCTCCATGCTATTGCATGACATGGATATTTATCGCCTCATGGTTTATGCCGAACAAATTGAAGAAGAAAAGCTTAAGGAAAGGTCTAGGGAGATCAAGAGGGCTAGGGCCGGAGAGGGTATCTTTTCGCATGCAAGGTCCGATGGACATGGTCGTCCTAGATTTCGACAAAGGTTCTCTGGCCAAGGCTCATCCAACGTTCCTCCTAGGTCCAACAATGATAGGGTGTCTAACCCCAAGTCTCAAGGAGGAAATGGTCGTGGTTTTTCATTGTCTACTTGTCCTAAGTGTGGGAGAAAGCACGAGGGCAAATGTCTAGCCGGTTCTAACGCATGCTTTGGTTGTGGTAAGATGGATCACAAGATAAGGGATTGCCCCTTAGCGGCTAAGAATGAAGAGGATAACCGTCAAAGCGCTCAATCTAAAAATCCATCAAGTTCTAGTGGGAATCAGAAGCAAAACCAATTTTATGCACTTCAGGCTCATCATGAGCAAGAGAGCTCTCCCGATGTGGTTACCAGTATGTTAAGAGTTTTCCATTTTGATGTTTATGCTTTGCTTGATCCCGGTGCTACTTTGTCTTTTGTGACGCCATATGTGGCTATGAGGTTTGATGTTGTTCCGGATGTGTCGTTAGATCCTTTTTGTGTCTCTACTCTTATCAGAGAATCTATCATGGCTAAGAGAGTTTATAGAGATTGTCCAATCTCCTTATCCCATAGAGTCACTCATGTTGATCTTGTAGAGCTTGAAATGCTAGATTTTGATGTTATTCTTGGGATGGATTGGTTGCATGCTTGTTACGCCTCAATTGATTGTAGGACCCAAATAGTCAAATTTCAATTCCCAAATGAGCCTATCCTAGAGTGGAAGGGGGGAAATTCTATGTTTCGAGGAAAAATTGTTTCTTATATAAAGGCTAGAAAGATGATCTCTAAGGGGTACATTTACCATCTTGTTAGGGTGAGGGATATAGATTCCAAGACCCCTACTCTTGAGTCGATCCCCGTTGTTAATGAGTTTCCAAATGTGTTTTCCGATGACTTGCCCGGTATTCCTCCCAAAAGGGAAATAGACTTCGGTATTGACCTTCTCCCAGATGCGCAACCTATTTCTATTCCTCATTATAGAATGGCTCCAGCAGAACTTAAGGAACTAAAAGAGCAGTTGAAAGACTTGTTGGATAAGGGTTTCATCCGGCCAAGTATTTCTCCATGTGGTGCTCCGGTCTTGTTTGTAAGGAAGAAAAATGGTTCAATCCGTATGTGTATCGACTATCGCCAATTGAACAAGGTTACCATTAAGAATAAGTATCCTCTACCAAGGATAGATGACTTGTTTGATCAACTTCAAGGGGCTAGTTATATCTCTAAGATCGACCTTCGTTCAGGCTATCACCAACTAAGGGTGAATGAAGATAATATTCTGAAAATGTCTTTCCGGACTAGGTATGGTCACTACGAGTTCTTGGTAATGTTGTTTGGGTTGACAAATGCTCTGGCTGCATTTATGGACTTGATGAATAGAGTGTTTAAGCAATACCTTGACATGTTTGTGGTTGTGTTTATTGACGACATTTTGATCTACTCAAAGAATGAGGGTAAACATGTTAATCATTTGAGGATTGTGTTGCAAGTCCTCAAAGACTAATAACTCTTTGCGAAGTTTAGTAAATGTGAGTTTTGGTTAAGGTCCGTGGCTTTTCTTGGTCACATTATTTTCGATAAGGGAATTGAGGTATATCCTAAGAAGACGGAAGCAGTTAAGAATTTTCTTAGACCTTTATCGCCTTCAGATATTCGTAGTTTCTTGAGCTTAACCAGTTATTATAGGAGGTTTGTTGAAGGGTTTTCATCTATTGCTTCTCCATTGACGGCTTTGACTCAAAAGAAGGTTAAGTTCATATGGTCCAAGGCATGTGAGAAAAGTTTTCAAGAATTGAAGGATCGACTTACTTCGGCTCCGATATTGACTTTACCGGAAGGATCCGGTGGTTTTATGGTTTATTGTGATGCCTTGAGAATTGGGCTAGGATGTGTTATTATGCAAAATGGGAAAGTCATTGCTTATGCTTTAAGGCAACTCAAGGTGCACGAAAAGAACTATCCTACTTATGACTTGGAATTAGCGGCAGTTGTGTTTGCTTTGAAAATATGGCGACATTATTTGTATGGGGTCCATGTAGATGTCTTCACCGACCATAAGAGCTTGCAATATGTGTTTAAACAGAAAGATTTGAATCTCCGCCAAAGAGGGTGGCTTGAGTTGTTAAAAGACTATGATATGAGTGTTCTCTATCACCTCGGTAAGGCTAACGTGGCGGCGGATCCTCTTAGTCAATTATCTATGGGTAGTGTTGCTCATGTAAAGGATGGTAAGAAAGAGTTGGTTCGCGATGTCCATAGATTGGCTCGATTGGATTTTAGATTGGTTGATTATTCTAAAGGTGGTTTTACGATTCACAAGGGTTCCGAATCCTCTTTTGTGCATGAGGTGAAAGCTAAGCAAGGTCTTGATCCTAACTTGGTTGAACTAAAGGAAGCGGTACTCAAGAAGTCCATAGAGGTTTTCTCCCAAGGGGGAGATGGCGTGCTTCGATATCAAGGTCGTTTGTGTGTTCCCAATGTAGAGGGTTTAAGAGAGCAGATTTTATCGGAAGCCCATAGTTTTCGATATTCCATCCACCCAAGAGCTACCAGAATGTATCGTGATTTGTGGGAAATTTATTGGTGGAACGGAATGAAGAAAGATATTGCAGAATTTGTGGCTAAGTGCCCTAATTGTCAACAAGTGAAAGTTGAGCATCAAAGGCCGGGAGGTTTGACCCAAGGTATTTGTATTCCTACTTGGAAGTGGGAAGATGTGAATATGGATTTTATTGTGGGTTTGCCTCGCTCGAGGCGACAAGACGATTCGATTTGGGTTGTTATTGATAGAATGACGAAGTCAACCCACTTCATTCCCGTCAAAACTTCTTATTCGGCAGAGGATTATGCTAAGTTGTATTTGAGGGAGATGGTTAGGCTGCATGAAGTGCCTTTATTCATCATCTCTGATTGTGGTGCACAATTTACTTCTCAATTTTGGAAGTCGTTCCAGAAAGGCCTTGGTACTCGTGTTAAACTTAGTACGGCCTTTCATCCCCAAACCAATGGGCAAGTGGAGCGTACTATTCAAACATTGGAAGATATGTTAAGAGCTTGTGTAATTGATTTCAAGGGTACTTGGGATGATCACTTGCCTTTAATTGAGTTTGCATATAATAATAGCTACCATTCTAGTATTGGTATGGCTCCATTTGAGGCTGTCTATAGCAGGAGGTGTGGATCTCCTATAGGTTGGTTTGAAGTTGGTGAAATTGCTTTTATAGGCCCGGAGTTGGTGCATGAGGCTATGGAGAAAGTTTGACTTATTAGGGAAAGGTTGAAAACTGCCCAAAGTCGATAAAAGTCTTTTGCCAATGTTTGAAGAAGTTAATTATAATTCGATGTTGATGATTGGGTCTACTTGAAATCCTCACCCATGAAGGGTGTAATGAGATTTGGGAAGAAAGGGAAGCTTAGTCCCCGTTATGTAGGCCCGTATCAGAGTTTAAGACGTGTTGGAAGGGTTGCTTATGAGCTTGACTTGCCTAATGATTTGGCATCAGGGCATCTGGTTTTCCATATCTTATTGTTGAAGAAGTGTGTTGGTGATCCGACCTCTATAGTGCCATTAGAGAATCTTGGCATAAAGGATAGTCTTTCCTCTGAAGAAGTTTCGGTTGAGATTTTAGACCGACAAGTCCAGAAGTTAAGAAATAAAGAAGTTGCTTCCGTGAAAGTTCTATGGAGGAATCAATTGGTTGAGGGTGCTACTTGGGAGGCCGAGGCCGATATGATGTCCCGATACCCTCATCTCTTTCCTTCTGATCCTACTCTAGCTTGAGGTATCTTGATCCTTATGGTTCATTCTTTTGGTCTCATGTGTCATAGTTGATTTCCATGATTCCTTGATTATGCATGATCATGAAGAGTCTTATATGATTATGTGCATTTGAGTATGAGTTGCATAAAGTCTTCATGATATGATGTATTGATCATGCTTTAGCTTGGAGTTGATGTTTTCTTCTCGAATATGTACACTTATGTGATTGCATGCTAGGTTGGGTTGTTAGTCCATGTCTATTACCCTTCTGATGCTATCTTGATTCTCATTTGAGGACGAATGTTCCTAAGGGGGAGATATTGTAACACCTCAATCTTCCAAAGGATTTTAAAATGTAGAACTCACCTGAAGACAGTGACCTACGGCGGCCACTTACAGGCCCCGTCAATGGCACTGTGAACTTTTAGGATTTCCAAGTTTCTGAACCTTGACCTATGGAATAGCATGACAGTTCGTAGTTCAGTTGATGGGCCGTAGATGGGTTCCGTAGATGCCTTCCAGACTTAGCCAAATTTTCAGCCCAAAATGAACTTTTTGAATCAATTGACGGAAGAGCAGGATGGTCAGTCAATGGATGTATGGACTGTAGATCCTGTCCGTTGATTGGCCCCGACAATTTTTAATCAAGGGCTTTTTGGTATTTTCCTTAATTGATTACCTTTTAAGCTAAGTCGGTTATACCCTTAATCTAAGACCTATAAATACTTTCTAAGCCTAATTTTACTCATTCCTAAACTCTCCTCTCAAATATTTCTCTCTCTAAAAGAAATCCTCTCTAGGAAGAAGAAGAAGCTAAGTCCTCCATTGAAAGTCACCAAATTTCCTCCAATTTCTAGTGGGCTTTGCTAGGGTATGATAGTGTTGACCATTAGGAGTCCTTTCCTCCAATGGGCGCTTCCGCTTCTTCATGATTTTTAAAGGTTTACTCTAACCCAATTGAATTAGGGTTTTGATCAATCATTGTGGGTTCTTCAATTATGATTTCAATTGTTGATTTTATGACTCCTGGAGACCGATCTAGCGTGATAAAGTAACTTAGTGTATGAATTAGCGTGAATTACATGATTTGATGTAAAGATTGCATGAACCCCCATGATGCCAAGCTAATTCTTCCCAATTTGATAATCTATGCTTTGATTGTTGGGTTGAGCTATGATTTGACGAAGTTTATGAATTCTCTATGAAATCAAGCATGAATTATGAATGAATTGAGGATAATCTTATGAATTTAGCATGATCAAGTCAAAAGCATGATTTTCCTCTATTATGTGAGTTCCTTCAAGTATGGGTAAATTGTCCTAATTATGGCTTTCTAAGCATGAACTTGCATTGAATTGCATGATATGAGTGGAACTTGCATGAACCCATATGAACTCTATGATCTATGAACTATGAGCATGACGAACTAAGTAGAGATAAAGCTAATGAACTTATGCATGTCTCATATGAAGTTGATAATGAGTTAACGGGTGCTTTGAGAGTAAAGTACCACTGTTATGATTCGATGATGTTATGGTTGAGTGGTGAAAGATTTTCTCACGTAATTCTCCCAACAGGACTTATAGAAGAACAAGAGGCGATTACCCATGTTCTTAAGGAGCTATTCTAGTGGATGAAGGGACAAGAGGCGATTACCCATGTACCCTAATGTAGACAAAGCGGCGATTACCCAAGTCTACCAATAATGAGCTTATGACTAATGTAGACAAGAGGCGATTACCCATGTATACCTAAGATAAAATGAACTATGATTAATCCGTGGGAAGTATGCTTAGTACCGAGTGGACAAGTGGCGATTACCCATGTCCCATAGCCTATGTGCCACCATAGGGTAATGGTATATGATAGACACTAGTTAGTGGATCCACATAAGCTAAGAAGTTCGTGGTCTTACCTTGGCAAGTAGGACACCTCTTTTCAGTGTGGGGTAGAAATCGAATTCCATGTTGATAGCTCACGTGGTCTTATATGTCGGTTAAGGCTTTTCCCCACAAGTTAATTAACAAGTCTTCTCATGATGAAGTAAAGAAAAGAAAGAAAGATGATTTAGCTTGCATAGGCCTTGATATATGCTGTATGTTTCATGTTTCTCATGTTTTTAGCTTGGCCATTGCATGTCATGATTATGTCTCTATCTCTAGCACGATATATGTGTTTATGTGCATTGCTATCATAATTAGTACTTAAATGTGCTAACGCATAGTTTTGCCTACATTAACTTCTTTGGTGTGGGACGTGGCGATTCACTTTCCACTCGTGGCTAGAGCTTGATTAGAGAGTTGATAGAAGACTTGGTGAGTCCTCATCCATCCGAGGACATAGCCTAGCTCTTATTTCTTTTACTTTCATGTATTTCCTTTTAGTTTTTGGATTGTATTGGGTTATGTCCCAACTTTACTTTCTATGATAGATTGGCTTTAAGACATGAGATGTAGACTTCCGCTGTTTCTTTTAAAAAGCTTTGACATGAAATTCTCTTTTGAGATTTTATTCTCTTTTATCTTGTATGTAATGTATGCTAAAGGCTTGTATGAGGCCTCTCGGCGTCTTGTACGCCATGTCACATCTAGGGGGTACTTTGGGTCGTGACAGATTCCTTATCAACTGGGCTGGTCTTACAATCCCATATCATTTTTTTACCCGTGTTGCTTGTTTGAGATTCTCGCCTTGTGCTTTTTTGTAAGGCCTCATTCTCTTAATGAATTTATAATGCATGAATAAAAATTTTCCTTTGTGAATTGTAGTAGTAGTTGAATAAAGTTCAAAGATTTTCTTTATACCGTGTTTTATTCTCAAGAAGCAAAATATATCTATATTTCTTTTATGTTATTTTTGCTCTTGAGTCTTTTTTGTCGAACTGGATTGGTGTTTCCTACGATAGATTGTGGATTATTTTCTTCTAGAGAATGTGAAGTTTTAGTTTAAATCGAGTCTTTTATGTCACCTCTTGCAAGAGGGACCACCAAAAATTTTTTGTTGGCAAAGAAAACTTCTTTTTGAAATGATTTCAAATGGGAAATATTTAATGGAAAAGCAATATCTTATCATGGTAAGTACATTCTTGATTTTGCTTTATGATTGACAAATGAGATTTCCCCATTGTTGTTATCAAAAGTCATTCAATTTTATTGATTTTGAGACTAACATGATAATTTGTTGGATTGTAACGCCTTGTGTGGAAAGGATTGATTCATTCTTTTTTGTGTATATTTTCTAGAACTTGACATAATATGTGTTTCAAGATAAAATTCTAGATTTGACTTGACTCGAAAGATGAACTTAGGCCTTCTTTGACTAATTCACTCTATCCAAAGTTTTCCTCCAAATAACATGATCCTAGTCAGCCCCATTGAGCCTAAACCATATTTTTTCACCACGTTGCATACCTTGGACATTTGTAACTCTCTATCTTAACACCTCATGTCTCCCTAGTTACCAAATGAATTGTGATATACGCTAAATTCCTAAGTTTTGGGGAGAGAAAGAGAAAAATAGAATAAAGATGAAAAGTAGGCAAAAACCTAAGTTTGTGGGTTTGTGAAAAAATAAAACAATAAGATTTGAGCTAAATGCACAGAGCACCATGAGCTTAAAATTGAAAAATCCTGAAAAAGTCATGAATGAAGAGAAACAAGTTTTTTGGGTGCCAGTTCATCGTATGTTCATACCTCAAGGTGAAAAAAAAATGGAAATTGAAACAAGTAATTGTTCAAACAAGAGAGAAATAAGGTGGAAAGCAAAAATAAAAAATATGAGCGGAATGCTCGATTGAAATGGAAATATTAGAGAGGAATTTTAGTCACTTGAACAAATGACATCCTACCTTTTTGCCCAAGCATAAGCTAAGCCTGCAAGTCTTTAAGGATTTTTAGCCTTGCCAATCTACATGTAAGGCAAGCCTATGGGTCAATGTATACATACTTGAATTTATTTGTCAGAGTGAGTGTTCTTGAATGATCTATAATCCTTTACATTGATATTCTTAGATGTGAGTGAGACTCTTTTTTTTTTGTGAGTGGCATTGAATCCTTCATTGGTATTGTGATGTCTTGATTTCAATTGAATTGCATGAATGCGTCATATCCATGTGAATTGTCACAACCCGATTGCTTGAGTCATGATGACACCTACCAACCCGCCAGTAGGAAGGCCAAACCCTGTCCCAGAACTTGACAGTAATAAGACTGAGGTGGAAACTAAACCTCAACCACGCGAAAACATTAATAAAAGGAACACATAAGGGAAAGGTGGAAGTGAATCCAAAAGCTATATACAATAAAAGATACCTCCCAGAACCTGGAAGTCACGAGTACAGAGCTACTATAAAAAGTGTACAAGTCCCAAAAGTGGACAAGAGAAACAAGACTGTCTCAAACATGAAAGACAAGCCAAAACATATATATAGAAGGACACGGGTAATCCCAGAACGCCAAGTGCTCACCCTCACCTCCGGAACAGACTGCAGCAGGCTCAACCTCAACGCTGATAACTGGTGCTCAGACATGCACCATGAAAAAAGATGCAGAGTGTATCATGAGTACCAATACAACAGGTACCCAATAGGCATCATAGACCGACTGAGCAAGAAAGGTAAAAACAGACAGAAAAGATAGAATCAAACAAGAACAGAGGTCAAACCAAATAATAACAGAAACAAGCCGGAAGCAAATCTAAGAACACTTCAACTAAACCTCACTAGGCCCCCCATAAGACCCAGAAGTTACACTCAAGCACAGACAAGCAAAAACCCGAACGGACCCCCATAAGCCCGACAGGTACACAGAAAGGCTAAATATACAAGACTGAAGGAAAACCCATCTGCGAACAGAAACCACTAACCAACTGAATCGACACAACCAGCCAACTCCAACCTAGTCAAAAGTCTGACTTCCAGATCGGGTCGCCCAACCAGATAGCAACTCCTGGGGGCCCTGCCCTAGCCAGCAGAGTGCAAAAGGGGCATAACAACTCCTCTAAGGCCCTAATATCAAATCGCCCAATCGACTAACACTCCCGGGGGCCTTGCCCAGCCAGTAGAGCGCGTGGGGCATGTTAACTCTGAAGAGGGTCTCAAATATCATCTAACAAATTGCTCAATCGGCTAAAACTCCCGAGGGCCCTATCCTAGCCAGTAGAGTCAGCAAACTAACACTCTCGGGGCCCCTACCCTAGCCAGTAGAGCATGTGGGGCGTATCAACTCCGTAGAGGATTTCGAATTCCAAGCCATCATGGATCGCTGTCCACCACCGACCACATTACCGCAGAACCGACCTCGAGATACCCAAACCCAAGAAAACACCACGCCTCCGATAACGCATAGACACCACAGAAATGGGGAGAGAAACTAGAGGATCACAAACCATACCAAGCCAAAGCTAGGCTCATACCTAGTCCATCCGAATCGACGTCGGATACATACTAAAGTCAAAATAGGTGCATGGGTCTAAGGCAATACTAGACTAACCTAGTCTAAGGTCGATAACATGCTCCAACATAAATAAAAAACTAAATAGATAAGCCACATGCATCAACACCAAAACAACCCCTCCGATAGCATGATACTGCCCCCGAAACGGCCCGAAAATCAAGTCTAAAACATGGTTTCTGAGAAGAACAGAAGAAATACTAGTACCCCACCCAGATTCACACAAATCAGCATGCATTCACACAATCCAGCTCAATCTAAAAAGAAGGGAAGCTGTAACCTACTAGAAGGCCGATCGCACGTGCTCCAAATCACTCAGCCAAAGCTTTTCCCTTCCGAACGGCCTAAGACTATTGCCACGCTATTAAAAATAGAGTCACAACATCAACATGGTCGTTTAGACACTAAAATCATCAAAACCGGGGATGGACTAATTTAGGAGTCAAAAATCAGAAAATGTGGGGCCCACTCCGAAAATCCCAGAATTGACTCCGTGAAAAGGTCCTAAACCCTCCCGTAAACTTGTGTTCTAAAATAGAACATAATTTGGGGCTCGAAACAGCCGACAACACAAGAAAATAAAACATGCAAAACTTTACACTTCATAGCTTCGGGTAGCCACTTACGCCTCAAATTCACTGAAATCAGAGTTCACCCAACGCTATCCGAACCAACATCCACAAAGCTTACTCAATTTTGAACACCTGCGACTTTGAATCACCAAATTCTTACTTATAATGATGGAGAAATCACCTTTGAAAGCTTGCAAGCCAACAAAATCTGATTGCCCCTTTTATACTTAAGTGCAAGTCAAGTTGACCTCCGCGAACGCAGCCAGAGGCCCACGAACACGGAGGGAGAGAAAACAAACCTCCGCGAATGTGGAGCCTCTCTGCAGACGCGGAGAACACCCAAGCAGACCTCCGTGAACGTGGACACTTTTTCGCGAACGAGGAGAGGAAAGAGACAGAGCTCTGCGAATGCAGACATCTTTTCGTGAACGCGGAGAGGAATGAGACAGAGCTCCATGAACGCGGAGCAAGGACCACGAACGCGGAGAAGAAATGGGTCTACAGCATCAGCTGCTGCACCAGCTAAGTTTTGGCTTTGGCCAAAATTTCGATGGGGTGCTTGGGATTTGTTCGGAACCCCGTGAACGCAAACGAGATATGCTACCCCATAAAATTCAACGTTCCGGACTCAATGGGGCAGTCAGAATTTCCATACGAGGTCATTTCGATTAAAAGTGGGTCCTACCTCCCAAGTGCCTTTTTTGGTCAAATTCTACCATGGGCCTCGAAATTAGATCGGAAGCCCCGGAAAGTGCACGAAGGGACATTCTAGATTAAATTCGGCATTCCAAAACTAATCGTGTTGATGGAATTCTCATCTGAGTGCATTTTCCAAGAATGTTGACCAAAGTCAACCTTATGCCATATTTCAAAGGCTAAAGTGCCAAATGGCCACAAAGTCACACCGGAAGGCTCAAAACTCGGGCCAACCATGTTACTAGCTTAATTTGGCTGTTCCGGAGCTGATGGAACCGTCAAAATTCTTTCCTGAGGTCGTTTACCTAAGGTTATGACGGTAATCAACTTTTTAGGTTTCAAAATCTCCAAAACAGGAAAACGGGCATAAAACCCAAACAGACGACCAGGCGACCGAACAGTCAGTGCCAGTAAGTCATAAATGACCTTGGGTCGCTACAGGAACTCTCTAAATGATGGAAAGAAGGCATTAACGCAAAAATGACCCAGAGGGTCATTACAACATCCACTACTAAAAGAACTTTCGTCCACGAAAGTAAGAGTCAAGAAGTATCTGAGGGCTCAAATAAGCTGTGGAACTGCTCCTGCATCTCCTGCTCGGTCTCCTAGGTATCCTCCTCGATTGGACAAAGCCTCTAATGAACCTTAACCCCATGAATGGCTCTAGACCTCACCTGCCTCACATCTCTGGCCAAAATAGCATATGACTCCTCCGTATAGATCAGGCGATCATCCAACTAAACGACATCATACTGGAGCACATGAGACTCATCTGGAACATACCAGTCCAACATTGAAACATGGAAAATTGGGTGAATAGCTGAAAATGCTGGAGGTAAAGCTAATTCATGGGCCACATCAACAAATATCCTCAAAATCTTCAAAAAGTCCAATATGCCTGGGGCTAAGCTTGCCCCTCCTCCCAAATCTCATCACGCCCTTCATGGGCTATACTCGGAGGAATACTCCGTCACCAACAACAAATCTCAGTCGACGCCTGCGATCCGCATAACTCTGGTATCTACTCTGAGCCATGCTGACCCGATCCCGAATCATCCTCACATGCACTAAGGCCTCCTAAAACAAGTCTGTACCGCGCGGCCTAGGCTTCGTAGACTCAAACCATCCAACTGGAGTGAGACAACGCCTACCATATAAAGCCTCAAACAAGGCCATCTGAATGCTAGAGTGGTAGCTGTTGTTGTATGCAAACTCCGCCAAAGGCAAAAACCGGTCCCACTGACCTCCAAAGTCCAAGACACAAGCCCGCAACATATCCTCAAGGACCTAAATAGTACGCTCTGACTGGTCTATGAAACATCAAGCCTCATCATCTGGTTGGCTAAGGACTGGATGTCCAAAGCCAAGGGTCGCTCTGAAATAAAAAGGAATGCTAGACTACCCATACTCACTGCCTTCCTGCTTAAGGCGTCCGCTACCATATTTGCCTTGCCCGGATGGTAGAGAATACAGAGATCATAATCCTTTAGGAGCTCAATCCAATGGCGCTGCCTCGAATTATGATCCCTCTGGGTCATAATGTACTGAAGGCTCATGTGATCAGTGTAGATCTCACAATGAACTCCATATAAGTAATGCCTCCATATCATAAGCGCGAAAACTACCGCCGCCAACTCCAAGTCATGAGTGGGATAATTTTGCTCATGCATCTTAAGCTGCCTCGATGCATAAGCAATAACCCAGCCCTGCTGCATCAAAACACAACCCAAACCAACGGCGAATGTGTCACAATAAACCATGAAGCCCTCACCATCAACTGGAAGAGTCAATATAGGAGCGGTGGTAAGCAACTCTTTAAACCTCAGAAACCTCCTCTCACACTTCTCGGACCACACAAAGGGAACATTCTGGCGAGTCAATCGAGTCAAAGGTGCCGTTATAGAAGAAAAACCCTCAATAAAACACCTGTAGTACCTTGCCAATCCGACAAAGCTCTGAATCTTAGTCACAGAGGTGGGCCTGGCCAATCACAGATGGCCTCAATCTTTGCCAGATCCACCATAATGCCTTCCTTGGATACCACGTTCCCCAAGAATGCTATGGACTCAAGCCAGAACTCGCACTTTAAGAACTTGGCATAAAGCCGATGATCTCTCAAAGTCTGGAGCACTATCCTCAGATGCGGCTCATGCTCACTATGGCTCCGCGAGTATACCAAGATATCATCAATGAAGACTATAACAAAGGAGTCCAGATACGCCCTAAATACATGAGTCATCAAGTCCATGGAAGTGGCAGCGACATTAGTCAACCCAAAAAACATCACTAGGAACTTAAAATGGCCATAACGAGTTCTAAATGTTGTCTTAGGGATGTTCGCTGCCCTAATCCTCAACTGGTAGTAGCCGGATCTCAAGTCAATCTTAAAAAAACACTGCGGCACCCTGAAGCTAGTCGAGCAGATCATCAATACGAGGTATCGGGTAATGGTTCCTCACCATCACCTTATTCAGTTGCTCTGTAATCAATACACATCCGCATAGTACCGTTCTTCTTCTTCACAAACAGGACTGGGGAACACCAAGAAGATATGCTAGGCTGAATGAATACCTTACCCAAGAGATCCTGAAGCTAAACGCTGAGCTCATTGAGCTCTGTGGGGGCCATATGATACGATGGGATGGAAATAGGATGAGTACCCGGCTCTAAATTAATGGCAAAATTAATATCTCTCTCTGGAGGTAGGCTAGGAAGGTCGGCAGGAAACACATCAGCAAACTCTCAGACTATAGGCACTGAATCCACTGTAGGGCCCTCCCTACTAACATCTCTAACGTAAGCCAGATAAGCCAAACACCCGCTAGCCACTAGCCTTCGAGCCTAAACATAAGAAATCACCCCAACCGACGTGTGACTACAAGAGCCCTGTCACACCACCGACGAAATACCAAGTATGGCTAAAGTAACGGTGTTGGCATAGCAATCCAAGACCGCTCGGTGAGGGGCTTACCAGTCATACCCAGAATCAAGTCAAAATCTAGCATACTAAGCACAATAAGATCAGCCCGAGTGTCTTGCCCCTAAATAGTCACTACACAGGATCTACAAACCTGATCCACTACTAAAGAATCACGTAAAGGGGTTGAAACACGCAACGGTACCACTAAGAGCTCTGGACTCACCCCTTACCGAGGAGCACAATAAGCAGGCACATATGAATATGTAGAACCAGGATCAAATAAAGCTGAAGCGGACTAATGGCATAAGAGAAACATACCTGTAATCACATCATCCGATGCCTCGGCCTCTGCTCTGGATGGAGTTGCATAGAAATAGCCTTGGTCGCCTCTACCTCATGGATCTATCCTTCCACCTGTCCTACCTCCCTGGGGACCTCCCTGAACACGCTGATACTGTCCTCCTCCTCTAATTGGAGGTGATGCTGCTGGTATCGGTCTCACTGCCTGAGGAGTTGGGAAGGCTGGTCTGGAGATAGGGAACTCCCTGGACTAATGATCAAGCCCCCTGCACGTGAAACAACCTTGAGATAAACTGCTCACAACTGGAGGGTGGCTACCCAGACTTGAGGAACTAATCTGAATATCCCCTCGGCTCTGACTCGGACCAGTACTATAATCACCCTAACGGTGCTGGTCACCCTCTGCAATCTGCCACGACGCCTGAAACAAGCGGCTGAGCTGACCCGACTAGAATCTATACTGGACTTGATCATGAGTAACTCTAGGCCTAGGACGGGGCCTACTAAAGCTATCATCCTGCCTGGCCCTCTTGCCGCTGCCCCTGTGGGCCTCGCGATGGAGCTGGTCAAATGTGTAGGCATGGTCCACCACATCCAGAAAAGAGCGGTCCACTGAAACCATAGACTGCGGCTCAATACGCAGTGGAAACCTCAAACCTCTAACGAAGCACCTGACTCTCTCCTCCTCCGTGGGCAAGATCATGGTGGCATAACGGGATAACTCATGGAATCTCACCTCATACTTCGATATCATCATAGAATCTTACTCCAACCTCGAGAACTCATCACGGACACGATCTCTGACGCTTCGCGAGATAAACCTAGCCAGGAAAGCCTCCAAAAACTCTATCCACGACACCGGTGGGGATCCAGCTGGCTTATTCTCCGTAAAAGACCGCCACCACTATCTGGCCGGTCCATCCAACTGATAATCAATGAAGTCAGCTCCTCTCGACTCCACTATCCCAGAGCAAGCAATCGCTCCTGGCATGAGGTAGTAAACTCATGGGCATCCTCCCCAATAGCCCCAAAAAACCTCGAAGGTGACAATCTATGAAACACCCCGAGCATCTTCTGCTCCCTCAATGGCATGACCCCATCTAAGACATCCGACTGAATGGCGGTCGGTGCTGGCAACTGTTGGTCCTCTAGAGCTGCTGCTGTAGGCTGACCTTACTGCTAAATCTCTGGATCTGGAATTGGTGCCGGGGCTTGCTGCTGCTGCTGCATACCCCTTATCACTGCCAAAATCTGTACAAGCATAGCCTGAAGGTATGGGACGACTGCTGGTGCGGGTGGTGGTTGGGCTGGTCCCGGCCCTACCAGCTGAGGAGGAATCTGGTCAATCTGAGACTTCACCTCCGGCTTCGGAGTCCTCATTCTATCTATGGGCTCGGATGCATCACCCCCGGCCGCTCTACCGCGCGTGCAAGCCATCTTGTGACAGAGTGAAACAAGTAAGATTTCATGAAACCAATCGAACAGCAACGCATGAAAATGATACAAAATCGGAAAACCCCCTAAGGACATCCTACAATCTCCCGAAGATAAGTCACGGACGTCTCCGCGCCAATTCACAAGACTCTATTAGATTCTAGCTCTGTACAAGTGAGACCGATGAACCTAGGCTTTGATACCAACTTATCACGACACAATTGCTCGAGTCATGATGTCGCCTACCAACCCGCCAATAGGCAAGCCAAACCCTGTCTCGGAACTTGACAGTAATGGGACTGAGGGTGGAAACTAAACCTCAACCAGGCGAAAACATAAATAAAAGGAACACATAAGGGACAGGCGGAAGTGAACCCAAAAGCTATATACAATAAAAGATACCTCCAAGAACCTGGAAGTTACGAGTACAGAGCTACTATAAAAAGAGTACAAGTCCAAAAGTAGACCACAGAAACAAGACTGTCTCAAACACGAAAGACAAACCCAAACATATATACAGGAGGAGAACGGTAATCCCAGAATGCCAAGTGCTCACACTCGCCTCCGGAACATACTGCAGCAGGCTTGACCTCAACGCTGATAATTAGTGCTCAGACCAGCATCACGAAAACAGATGCATAGTGTAGCATGAGTGCCAATGCAACAGGTACCCAGTATGCATCATAGGTCGACTGAGCAAGAAAGGTAAAACCATATAGAAAAGATAGAATCAAACAAGAACAGAGGTCAAACGAAATAAGAACAGAAACAAGCCGGAAGCAAATCTAAGAATGCTTCAACTAAACCTCACTGGGTCACCCCATAAGACCCAGAAGGTACACTCAAGCATAGACAAACAAAAACCTTAACAGACCCCCATAAGCCTGATAGGTACACAGAAAGGCTAAATCTACGAGACTGAAGGAAAACCCAACTGCTTACCGAAACCACCAACCAACTCAACCGACACAACCAGCCAACTCCAACACTGTCAAAAATCTGACTTCCAGATCGAGCTGCCTAACCAGATAGCAATTCCCAGGGGCCCTGCCCTAGCCATTAGATTGCAAAGGGGGCATAACAACTCCTCCCAAGGGCCCTGCCCAGCCAGTAGAGCGCGCGGGGCATGTCGACTCTGAATAGTGTCTCAAATATCTTCTAACCACTTGCCCAATGGGCTAACACTCCCGGGGCCCTGCCCTAGCCAGTAGAGTGAGCCAGGTAACTCTCCCAGGGGCCCTACCCTAGCCAGTAGAGCGTGTGGGGCGCATCAACTCTGTATAGGATTTTGAATTCCAAGCCATCATGGATCACCATCAACTATCAACCACATTACCATAGAACGGACCTCGAGATGCCCAAACCCAAGAAAACACCACGCCTCCGATAACGCATCGGCACCACAGAAATGGGGAGAGAAACTAGTGGATCACAAACCATACCAAGCCAAAGCTAGGCTCATACTATTAGGCCCAAGCCTATTATTTCAGTCTACAAGGACCTAGTCCATCCGAATCGACGTCGGATACATACCAAAGCCAAAATAGGTGCATGGGTCTGAGGCAATACTAGCCTAATCTAATCTAAGGCTGATAACATGCTCCAACATAAATAAACAACCAAATAGATAAGCCACATTCATCAACACCCAAACAGCCCCTCCGATAGCATGATACTGCCCCAAAACGGCTTGAAAATCAAGCCTAAAACAGAGTTTCTGATAAGAAGAGAAGAAATACTAGTACCCCACCCCAAATTCACACAAATCAACATGCATTCACACAATCCAGCTCAATTTAAAAAGAAGGGAAGCCATAACCTACCAGAAGGCCGATCGCATGCACTTCAAATCACTCTACTAGAGATTTTCCCTTTCGAACGGCCTCAGACAGCTGCCACGCTATCAAAAATAGAGTCACAGCATCAGCACGGCCGTTTAGACAGTAAAATCATCAAAATTTGAAATAGACTAATTTAGGAGTCGAAAATCAAAAACCGTGAGACCTACTAAAAAAATCCTGGAATTGACTCCTTGAAAATGTCCTAAACTCTTCCCCGAACTTGTGTTCCAAAACAAAACACAATTCGGGGCTCGAAACAACCGACAACACAAGAAAACAAAACATGCAAAACTTTACACTTCAAAGCTTTGGGTAGCCACTTACGCCTCAAATTCACTGAATTTAGAGCTCATGCAATATTATTCAAACCAACATCCACAAAGCCTACGCAATTCCGAACACCTGCAACTTTGAATTGCCGAATTTTGACTTATAACGAGGGAGAAATCACCTTTGAAAGCTAGCAAGCTAACAAAACCCGACTACCCCTTTTATACTTAAGTGCCAGTCACGTTGACCTCTGCGAACGCGGCCAGAGGCCTGCGAATTCAGAGGGAGAGAAAACAAACCTCCATGAATGCAGAACCTCTCCACAGACGCAGAGAACACCTAAGCAGACCTCCACGAATGCGGAGAAGAAAGAGACAGAGCTCCGCGAACGCAGACACCTTTCTACGAACGCGGAGAGAAACGAGATAGAGCTCTGCGAATGCGGAGCCAGGACCGTGAACATGGAGCCAGGACCACGAATGTGGAGAAGAAATGGGTCTGCAGCATCAGCTGCTGTACCAGCTAAGTATTGGCTTTGGCCAAAACTCCGACGGGGTGCTCGGGATTCGTTCAAAACCCCGTGCATGCAAATGAGATATGCTACCCCATCAAATTCGACGTTCTAGACTCAATGGCGCAATCAAACTTTTCTTATGAGGTCATTTCGATTAAAAGTGGGTCCCACCTCCCAAGTGCCTTTTTTTCCAAATTCTACCAAGGGCCTCAGAATTAAATCGGAAGCCCCGAAAAGTGCACGAAGGGTCATTCTAGACCAAACTCGGCATTTCGAAACTAATCGCGTTGACAGTATTCTCATCCGAGCGTGTTTTCCAAGAATGTTGACCAAAGTCAACCTTATGCCAAATTTCAAAGGCTAAAGTGCCAAATGGCCCCAAAGTCACACCAAAAGCGTCGGGACTCGGGCCATCTATGCTACTAGCCAAATTTTGCCGCTCCGGAGCTGATGGAACCGTCAGAATTCCATTCTGAGGTAGTTTACCTGAGGTTATGAATGTTATCAACTTTTGAGGTTTTAAAAGCTCTAAAATAGGAAAATAGACATAAAATCCAAACGAATGACCAGGCGACTGAACAGTCCATGCCAGCAAGTCATATATGACTTGGGGTCGCTACAGGAATGCTCTAAATGATGGAAAGAAGGCATTAACACAAAAATGACCTGGAGGGTCATTACAAGAATATTTAGTCAAAGCAAGAAGGTTCAACCCATGACTTAAGTGGCTTTAAGATTGTGCTTGAAAGAATGAATTTATCCCAGACTTGTGCTAAAATATTTTGCTATTACATTGGACTAGCGAATAATGGTGTAACCGATAGCGAGTGGTGCTTGTTTTGAGACTTTTTATTTTAATCTTGTGTTCTTAATTGCTAGAAGTTATTAATGTAATTATGTTAATCCTATCTCGAGTGTGGCTAAGCTTTGATCGTATGCTTAGTGAGTGTTTCTCTTGAGGACAAGCAATAGTTCAAGTTTGGGGGTTTAATGAGTTTGTATTTTACCTACTCATTGAACTACAATTCATGAATTATTGACATGTTTTAATGCTAATTAAAGGGGATTTAGGCCCTAGTCCACTGGGATGCAGGCATTCCTTGGAAAAATCAAGTTTGATGGATTTGAAGCCAAAAAGCACTGAATCACACAGTTGATGGGACTGGTATCCTACTAAAGCCAACATGTATTTCGCCAGCTAAACGCCAACATGAATGAATTAATGCTGCCTCAGTACCGGTGTGCAATTGGAACGGTACAATGACTGATTGGCATTCACCAATCCCAATGCAGATGCTCTTGTTAGAAATGAAGGTTGACCCAAAGAGGTGATTTGCACTCCACTTTCTCTGATTGGTGTGTTTCCGGTCAAGCGCATGTTCGTAGGATGGAAGCTGAAGGGAAAAATGCAATTTTGGGAAATAATGATTCCTTTAGAATGTTCATGGATAAAATAGGTATTTGTGCAAATATGTACCATTATCTTCTTCCCAATTAGGGCAATAGACATATGTCGTGTAATTGGATAATATAGAATTTGAGTAGAGAGAAAAGTACTGAAGAACTTTCTAGCTTGCAAAGGAAGAAACCTAAGATTTATGTCAATCCATGCTTGGAATTCAAGTTTTGCTGATCAAATTAACTTGGAATGGAGCTTTCCTTCATGTGTATTTCCTCTATTTAATCTTTTCAGAGTAGCTAAACCTTTATCTTAGGGTGTTTGTGCTATATGGGAGTGTTTAACCTCGAATGATTATTGATTAATTGGTTCTAATTAGGGGTGGCAGTATTGATAATTTATATGGGTACCTACTCAAATTACCCATCTTAAATGAGTTGGGTACCCAACTCATTTAAAATGGGTAAAAAATGAGTCAAACCCATTTTACCTATTTAAGGGTAAAAGAGGTTCATTCATAAAAGAAAGAAAAGTGGTATTAATATTTTTTGGTGTAGGTGTTCGGGGTAGGGGATGAGGGTGGGTGGGTAAGGAAGAAAATCTAAAAAACTTTTGAAAACAAATTAACTTATTTTTGGGAAGGGGATGGAGGGGGGGGGGGTGGCTTGTAGGAGGATGTGCAAATTAAAAACCTTTTTAAAAAAATAATTTTTTATTATAAAAACAAATTATTTTTTTACATTTTTTGGGGATAGGGGCGGGTAGGGGGGGGATTGGGGTTGTAAAAAATAAATACTTTTAAATTTTTTTTAGGTGTGGTGGGGGGGGGGGGTTAAAAAGTTTTATTTTTTTGTGGGGCTCGGGGGTGAGAAGCAGGGTAAAAAATTTTTCTTTTGAAAGTTTTAACAAGATCCTACTACAATATGGGTACCCATATTTACCCATATTATCCATTGGATAACTCATTTTTACCCATTTAAAATATGAGTCGAGTTGAGTATTTTATTTATTTTTATTTAACTTGTTTTCAATCAATTTATATTAGACTGGACCCGCTCGTTTGCCACTCCTTATTCTAATGTTGATTGTATTGCATGAATCCATTATTGTCTTGAACTTTAATCTAAAATTAGCAGTTGCAAACATTAGTTGAGCTCTCTAACACTATTTTGACTTGGAAAAGCTTAATGGAGTTGGGTAAGACTCAAAGTAAGGACTTGATGAAATTACTCAATGGATTTGAGCCAGGGATGGGATAATCCGAGTGGTTTCACATTTAATGATATCAGCTAGAAATAGTTTGTCTACTCTAGCAATGTTTGGTGTTTTATTTGAAAGTGTAACACCCCAAAAATTAAAAAGGGAAAAAACTTCATTTTGTTGCTACTAATTCAAATCCCAGTAAGTTGACCTACGAATGTACATGACAGGTCGTATGATGGTCTACGGGTTGTAGGAGGGATCCATAGGAGTGATCCAGACTTGTTGAAATTTTGGGCTTGAACAAGGGTTCTACGGATAGGTATCTACGAGCCGTAGAATGTTGGATGGACCGTAGGAAAGTCTCGTGGAATCAATCACATATATTGAGTCCCAGTAAGTGATCTACTTCTGACCAGTATAGTCTGTAATAAGTCCTACGGACTGTAGGTCGAAGCCATAGATCCTGTCCGATATAATTTAATGAATGGTACTTTGGTCATTTCCTACCCATTAACCCTTATACTATATCGTTTTGGCCCTACAACTACCCCTATAACTGTTTTTACCCTTCATAACCCAACCCAATCCACTCATTCACTCCATTCTCCAAAATTCTTCAAGTCTTCTTCTCCAAAATTCTCTGTCAAGCTCAAGGAAGAAAGGCTTGGGTTTCAAGCTTCAAGGTCTTCTATTTCTCTTGCTTTTATAGGCTTTTATATCAAGGTATGTTGGAATTCACAAATGGATCCCTTTCATGTATTGGGTCCCAAAGGAATCTCAATCTTCTAAATTGATTTCACCCAATTTTATTAGGGTTTCATGCAATTCTCCATGGGTCTTATTTATTATGATTCAATTGTTTATTTTTAATCTTATTATGTATGATTTTACTCAACTACATGGTTTTCAATTAATTTTATATGGACCCATGTATATGTCTACTTTATGAACATGAATTATGATTTATGCTTATGAGATTATGGATTATGATTATGAAAGCTATGTATGTTTTATGAAAAAGGTGTTTTACGAACTATGGATGCTTTTGAGATAAGTATCAATGATTTGTGAAAGAGTTTCACACATATGAATGAAATCAAGA
This sequence comes from Solanum appendiculatum, assembly GCA_018342035.1. Classification (NCBI taxonomy): domain Eukaryota; kingdom Viridiplantae; phylum Streptophyta; class Magnoliopsida; order Solanales; family Solanaceae; genus Solanum; species Solanum appendiculatum. Next base: position 208,641 of record JAGDQO010001564.1, on the reverse strand, counting down.
TTTGCATGATTAGAAAGGTAACTGACTATTATGAAGAAATTTATGAAATCATGATTTGAAAGGAGCTACTCTATGATGACTTATGATTGGATTGGTAGTTTAATTGTGCCTTTCCAAGTATTTTGGTATGAAAATGATTATGCCTTTTCCATTGGGATTTACTTAGTACAAAGAGGACTTTGAGATGGAGGCTCTCCCGTTAGTAGAGGTCGGGTCTCTAGAAGCAATATCATTGTCCCAAACTATGTGCCCTCGTAGGCTTGCCTTAAATGACATACCTAGTGGATCCATAATAGAAATTATTAATGAATGTGATCGAGTCTACCTTGGCAACTAGATTTCCATTTTCGGTGTGAGGGTCATGCCTGATTCCATGTTATAGCTCACATGATCTTATTGTCGGTTATCGATAAACATCCCACAAATGAACTATGTTTTCTTCAATTGTTCTACGAAAGCTTTCCTTATGTTTTAAGACTACATTGACCTTGTTTATGATTCATGAATTTCTTAAAGACTTTTTACAATGTTTTAGCTTGGCTATGCATATCATGTTTAAAGTCTTCATATGATCATGGCTATGCTCTTATACAATTCCCCATACTTAGTATATATACAATGTACTAATGTATACTTGTGCCTATATTGTCTTATAATATAGGGTCTGACATTTCTCCTCTTGAATGTGCTTTGATCGTGATTGCTCAGCTTGACTATTCGGATTGGTGACTCCTCATGCTCCGAGGACAAGGCCATTGATGTTCTTATTATTTTTGATGTCTTTTGTTTCAGACTTGTGCGTGGTGTATGGGTTACGTCCCAATAATTTTTATATTGATTAGAAAGGTTTATATTAGACTTAGTAGTATTTCGTGTATCTCTTATGTACTCTCTTGGTATCTTTATGTCATCTTATGATTTGAGACATATATCAATTATATCTCTTGAATTGTATCTTTATTATGTCATGCTTATATCAAGTGCTTGTTTAGGTCCTTTCATGGTTGAATTTGCCATGTCATGTCTAGGATGTACTTTGGGTCGTGACAAACTTAGTATTAAGAGCATTAGGTTTTGGAAATATTCTGGGATGTCTGACAAACTAGTTCGAGTAGAGCCTTGTTCATAAGTGTGAAACATGCCACATTTATGAATAAGTGGCTACAAGGCATTTAGGAAACTTCACTTCTTTCACTAATCTAAAATCGTGCCATAGAGTTCATCTCTATGAGGGTCTTTCTCCTAACTCTTATTTGATGCTTGTCAGGATATGCCTCTTCGAAGAGCTAACACAAGAAGGAATGTGGCTAATGATGTGGAGCCCAAGGTTCCTCAAGTGTCGGTCGACCTTTGGCCAAGAAAGTGACTTATGCCAAATTTTGAGCCGCGTTTCAAATATTGGCTCAAGCTATGATGACCCAAGCTAATAGATAGGTCGTTGCTCCTGTGAACCCAAATATGGGTATGGCGGTGATAAGGGTAAGGGACTTCACTAGGATGAATCCCCCAAAGTTTCATGGGTCGAAAGTTAATAAGGATCCTCGAGATTTCATTGATGAGGTTTATTAGATAGTGGAAATTATGGTGGTGTCAATGGTGGAGAAGGAGAAGTTGGCCACTTATTAACTCAAAGGTGTTGCTCAAGTTTGGTTCAACCAATGGAAGGAAGAGAGGGTTATAGATGCAGGGCCTCCTTATTGGGAGAAATTTAGAGGGGCTTTTCTTGATCATTTCTTCCCTCTTGAGATGAGAGAGGTGAAGGTGCTTGAGTTCATTAACCTTCGTCAAGGGAGCATGAGTGTGAAGGAGTATGCTTTGAAGTTTACCCAATTTGCTAAGTATGCTCCGACTATGGTTGTCGACTCTAGGGAAAGGATGAGTAAGTTGGTGATGGGTGTGTCTGAAATGGTGGTTAAGGAGTGCCGTACTGCCATGTTGATTAAGGAGAAGGATATCTCCTACTTGATGATACATGCCCAACAAATTGAAGAGGAAAAGATAAAAGAGAAGTCTAGGGAGTCAAAGAGTGAAAGGATCGGTGATGGTGACTTAACTCATTCTAGGTTTGGTAGACATTGTTGTCCTCAATTCTGGAAAAAGCTTTCCAGTTGAGGTTCTTCTAATTCTATAACTCCTAAGTTCTCTGGATCTTAAGTTCTACAAAGATAGTGTGTCTAACCCTAAGCCTCAAGGAGGTGGTGGTAATGCATCTTCTACTCTCGTTTGCTAAAAGTGTGGCAAAGGCCACTCGAGAAAATATTTGGCCAGTACGGATGGTTGCTTTGGTTGTACGAAAAGTGGTCACAAGGTGAGAGATTGTCTATTGCTTGTTATTAAGGGAAAGGGTGGTAAGCAAGCTCAGCCTAGTGGTTCTAGTTCGGTGCTTCTCGTCAAAATAGATTTTATGCACTAGACTCGATAGGATCATGAGGATTGTACGGATGTTATGACTGGTATGTTGAAATTCTTTCTTTGGATGTATATTCTTTGGTTGATCCGGGTGCTACATTGTCGTTTGTTTCTCCTTATGTGGCCATGAGGCTTGATGTGTGTCCTAAAGTCCTTTCTAATCCCTTTTCTGTCTCTACACCTATTGTTGATTCTATTGATGCAAAATAAGTTTATAGAATTTACCCTGTTTCTATTTTTCACAGAGTCACTTATGTTAATCTTATAGAGCTTGATATGTTGGATTTTGATGTTATTCTTGGTATGGATTGGCTTCACTTTTCTTATGCTTCCGTAGACTGTAGGACCCGATTGGTCACATTTCAGGTTTTGAACGAACCTATCTTTAAATGGAAAGGGGGAAATTCTCCTTGTAAAGGTCAGTTTATATTTGGCCTAAAGGCTAGGAAAATTATTTTTAAGGGTTGAATTTATCATCTTTTTTGGGTTAGGATATGGATTCTGAAACCCCTACTCTTAAGTCAGTTTCGATTGTAAATGAGTTTCTGGAAGTGTTTCTCGATGATCTTCCCGGTATTCTTCCCGAAAGGGGAATAGACTTCGGTATTAAACTTCTCCTAGATATGCAGCCTATCTCTATTCCTCCTTACCATATGGCCGTTGTAGAACTTAAGGAATTAAAAGACCAATTGAAGGAATTGTTGAACAATGGTTTTATTAGACCAAGTATCTCTCTATGGGTGCTCCGTTGTTGTTTGTTCGGAAGAAGGATGGTTTCCTCCGAATGTGCATTGATTATGAGCAATTGAATAAGGTCACCATAAAAAAATAAGTATCATATTACAAGGATTGATAATTTGTTTGATCAACTACAAGATACAAGTTTCTTCTCCAAGATTGACCTTCGGTCGGGTTATCACCAATTGAGGGTGAAGGAGAGTGACATTCCTAGGATGACTTTTCAAACTCGGTATGGTCATTATGAGTTTTTGTGATGTCATTTGGTTTGAATAATTCCCCAATGGTGTTCATGGACTTGATGAATAGAGTCTTCAAGCAATATCTTGACATGTTTGTAATTGTGTTTATCGATGATATTTTGATTTACTCTAGGAGTGAAGATGAGCATGTTGAGCATTTGAGATTGTGTTGCAAATTCTCAAGGATCAGGAATTGTATGCAAAGTTCAGTAAATGTTTTGGTTGAGGTCCATTACTTTCCTTGGCCATATTGTCTCCGGTGAAGGTATTCATGTTGATCCTAAGAAGACCAAGGTGGTTAAGAATTGGCCTAGACCTTTGTCAGCTTCAAAAATTTGAAGTTTCTTGGGTTTGACTGGTTATTATAGAAGATTTGTGGAAGGATTTTCATCTATTACTTTGAATTTGATGACATTTACTCAAAAGAAGGTGAAATTCCAATAGGTAAACAATAGAATCACTAAAACCCCTATATTGACTTTATTGGAAGGAACAGATGATTTTGAGGTTTATTGTGATGCTTCTTGGATTGGTCTTGGTTGTGTTTTGGTGCAACATTGGAAAGTCATCGCTTATGCTTTAAGGCAATTGAAGGTTCATGAAAAGAACTATTCGACTCATGATTTGGAGTTAGCGGCGATAGTGTTTGCTCTAGATATTTGGAGGCCTTACCTATATGGTGTTTATGTAGATGTGTTTACCGACCATAAGAGCTTGAAGTATGTGTTCACCCAAAAGGATTTGAATCTTCGCCAAAGGAGAAGGGTTGAGTTACTGAAAGATTACGACATGAGTGTTCTTTATCATTTGGGAAAGGCGAACGTGCTCGCAAATGCTCTTAGTCGGCTATCGATGGGTAGTGTTGCTCATGTTGAGGATGGTAAGAAAGAGCTAGTCCGTGATGTTCATAGGTTAGCCTGATTGGGTGCTTGCTTGGTTGATTCTAATGAGGACGGTGTAATTGTTTAAAATAGCTCAGAATGATCTCATGTATCGAATCTGAAGGCTAAGCAAGAACTTGATTCGGTTATGGTTTATTTGAAGAAGTCGGTTTCCGAAAAAGCCATTGAGGCTTTCTCCCAAGGGGGAGATGGTGTCCTTCGATGCCAATGTCAATTATGTGTTTTGAATGTTCATAGTTCTCAGTATTCTATTCACCTATGAGCCACCAAGATGTACCGTGGTTTATGGGAGGTCTATTGGTGGAATGAGATGAAGAAATATATTGCAGAATATATGGATAAGTGTCCAAATTGTCAACAAGTGAACGTTGAGCATTAGAAACCCGGTGGTTTGGCTCAAGACATTTGCATTCCTTCTTGGGAGTGGGAATATTTGAATATGGACTTCATTATGGGTTTACCTCATACTCATCGATATCTTCACTCGATTTGGGTTATGCTGGACCAAATTACAAAGTTAGCTCACTTTCTTCCCGTAAATACTTCATTTTCTGCTGAAGAGTACGGCAAGCTTTATATTCAAAAAATGGTGAGGCTGCATGGAGTGCCCTTGTCCATTATTGATAACGCTCAAATTACTCACAGAAGCAATTAAATGAGTAAGCGATCGCTAGCAATATATATATCTAACAATAGAGTCGGGGTCTAATCTCGTATGGAGTGATCTAAATCGAAGAATTCAATAAGGAAATTAAGAAGCAAACTAATTCATTGTAGCAATTAGGACAAATGGGTGGATGATTCCACCAAATTTTAAATAAGAGGTTGAAATCAATTATCACAATTCAACTAAAAACAGGGTTTAAACAAGTAGAAGAAGATCTAGGGGTGTGGGTGTCGGTATCAACATCAAATAGAGGGTGCAAATTATTGCTCCACGATGCTAGAAAATCATGCATAGGCTGAGTACTCATAAACGACTCAAATCTTCTTTCGATCTCAATGTGTCATATCACAGAATCATTTTTCGTCTCATCCATGTGAAGATACAAATCAACCCATCACCTTATGAAATATCTCTTTCAAGTTGACTTGGAAATAAGAAATGAAACTACAATTTCTCTTTCAAGCAAACTACAACAATCAAATTCAATTTGCAAGTATTAAGCCATTTACCCACTTCAATGAATCTCTTTCAAGAATCAATCAAAGATCTAAGCTAGGACTAAGTTTCCAACCTTAGCCCATAAATTGAAGCCATGTTAAATAGCTCAAATCCATGAATAAATAGCAAAACAATGAAGCAAGACACAAGACCCACTAAATTAGTTAACACCCAACTTCATAATCACACTCCTAGAATTGGGGTTTTAGCCAAACATCATAATAGTGAAAGAATTTATACCAAATATGTTTTCATCCTTCAAAGTGTTGATAATCAACAACAATCTTCAACACCCACTTTGAATTGAACCGTCAATTGTCAAATATAAATTGTTCAAAACCCCAAAACTAAGAAAAGAGTAAAGTTCTAACTCAAATATTCAAAAGTTTATTTTCTATTCATAGAAGGATAAAAATATATCTATTTTATCTCTCATTTGGGCTATTTATAATTTGTCCAAAATTTAGTTCGAAATTCCATGCACAACCTGGCCGGCGACATTAGTTAGGCTTACCTACTTGATTGGCGGATCGCCGTCTTGTTTTTTAGCTTGCCCTTTCTTGATTTTAGGCTTCATGTGTTGGATCCTCAGTAGGTAAACTCGATTGAGTTAGCCTTTCACATTTGACAAATCCTTGATGACCGCCTTGTTCACCTACTTTAACCTTCATTTTGGTCTAGCCTTTAGTCACTTTTTGTGATGGGATTTTAAGCTCGCCCAACTGCTTCGGTGAATCGCCATTTGCACTTTACTTTTCTAACCTGCCTTGTATATTTTCAGAAGTGAACATTGTCACTTTAGGCGAGGTCCGGTCATGTTGAGCGATCCACCCACTGTATTAGGCGATCCTCGGTTGGGAGTTTTCACTCTTTTCAACGTTTTTGGCCTCTTTTGCATAGATTCATCCTTGCCTTGTCCTTTAGCCTTCATAGCTGCAAAACATCAAAATATCATCAGATAAGGACATAAATAGACATTGAGAACACTATTTGTTGAACTAAAAGGGCTCGAATGTGTCAAAATCTTAGACTTAACAACACCCCCAACTTAAACTTTTGCTTGTCCTCAAATAAATCAAGAAAATAATTAGTTCAACAAGGGTGTCTAAAATAGTGCTCAATGCAAGTTAACATGAAAGTGCCATAACAAGACTACTAACAAGTATACAAAATATCACAATTATGGTCAAGAAGCTTCAAATGATGACTAGCTTGTATAAATCCAAGTTCAAGCTCACTAATGCTCACTTATAATGCAAAACCATGCTTCAACAAAAGTTTTCAAGTGCCCTCACAAAAAAAAGATTCCATGCTCTCACAAAGCACATCAACAAAGAAGTTAGGAATCACTACAAAGTCTCATTCTCCAAAAGATAAATACATGCAAGCTTCATCCCATAGGTTTGCCCATATTTTCCAATCATCATACAACCCGGTTTTAGATAGATCTAAAGGGTATTTAAATGCTTGTAATAGGGCTGAGGGTAAAGATATGGTCAATTTGGCTCAGCAACTTCACCTTTTTAAAGAATTGTTGTACTCATTTTCACATCTTCTCAAGTTCTTTTCATCCTTGGTGATTTGGAGACTCAATCATCAATTGTTTATCGAACTTTATTGGAAACCCCTTTTATTTCATCAAGACTTTATTTTTCAAACCATTTTCATGCTTTTACTCTTTTGTTTTGTTTTTTTATTAGGAGGGGTCCCTACTTTTTTCTACAAACATCAAGGTTGAGTCTCACTTTTCTTTCTATTTTTTCACTTGGCTTTCTTTCCTCTTTCCTTTCCACACCCCAACTTAGGCTTTTGGCCTATGTTGGCTATTAAAATAAACCAATGCTTAGAAAAGGATTTCTGGGTGAGAAGTTAGGGATATATTTGGTTCAACAGGATTCAATGAGCCTGACAACAAATGGTATAGGCTTAAATGGTGCCAAGATGGTTGCACACCCTCACAAGGTAGTCACAAAAAGTATGAAGATTTGGGTTCCCTCTAAAAATCTGTGCCTAAGATCATCTCTTGCATTCACCAAAGCTGAACAATTAGACTAACAAGGAAAATTCTAGGAATCTACAAGCATGCTTTCAAGTAGGATCTCACAACACACGAAATTTCAAACACAATCATTTACACAACTCTACAAAATAATTAAGCTTGCGTGCAATGTTCTTTTCAAGGCTCACATCAATACGTAACTAGTCAATACAAGATTCTAAAAGATCATGCAAAAGTAAAGCAACACATATTTCCTCTTGCAACACCAACACAAACACATTTCTCATCAATAGCACTATCCAAGACATCGATATTGAGCAAGATCGACCCTCGAATATCAACAATGAATACATAAGCTTTTCAATCATTTCACCAATCCAAAAATCTCAGGGTAATTAATAAAGAGAACAAAATGACCAAAACCCAAAAACCAAATGCAATAAAACCAAATGTAATAAAAATACAGTACCAAAATATAAAAATACAACCCAAATCAACAAAAATACAAATCTAAAAAGGGAATACGTACGATGCCCTCAACCCATCAAAAAGATAGCAGAAGTTTCCTCAATACTAAAATAAAAGTGCGAGAATGAAATGGGTAAAAGGTCCCCCTATCAGGCTAAGCTTGTGAAGAACTCTGGTCGTGTGGCTCGGTGGGAGTAGCAACACCTCGGGCATCAGTACCCAGCATATATAAAGTAGGGGTAGTTAGTGTGGCATCAAAATGGGTATCAATGACTAGCACATCAAGAGGAGGATGAGTGGAAATCAAAGGACAGACCTTACTAGTGCCAATCTCAGAGGTCTTCACGAGATCTCTCCAATATAGCATGCACAATCGACTTCTCGATACTTTGTAACTCTGCTAATGCCTCCGTAGTCACCTACTCATCAGCCCCTACAAACTCATCCTCGTCGATCTCTGTAGCAGAATCCTCATCGGCCTCATTATCAGATTGCTCTCCCATCTGCTCAGACCCATCAACTGGTAGTGCAACTATCGTTGAAGGCCCATCTCCTCTAGTCTTAGGTAGAGGCACAACTGCGGGCATCTCGGGCAATGGTATATCACCCCATAACATCGATATATCAATAGACTTTAACTGATCTATATCCACCCTCAAAGCAGCAATGTCACCTCTCAACTCTGTCAACTTAGCGGAACTACCCTCACTCTTGTCATGTTCCTCAATCGGAGTGGTAAGGTTATCAAGTCTCTCTCCATGAGAGGTCAACATTACTCTACGACTCACAATCTCAGCCCATAGGGGAGACATAGCATCATCAATGGCCACATAAATCATACTCGGCACCTCCCTCTCAAGATGAGACGCCCTAACATCCGTAGAATAGGTAAGGTTGCCCATATGATATATCGAGGCCTTAGTCAATGGGGGTCGGGATGTAGGGGAGATGCAATAGGATAAGAGGGAGCAGCAGGTCGAGAAGGTATAGAGCAATACATGAGGGCTCTACAGTAGGAAATGAATGAGCACTGTCTGATACTAAGGTAGCAGGGTCCACTACCGGTGTGGTATTGGGTGGTGGAGGCTTTTTTTTGTCTGCACCATCTCTCAAGTAATCAGCCTTAATCCTCCTAATGCCATTGGAGAAGGCAGGAGTCACTCTCACATAAGTCTTTTATCTGAATGGAACTCTAACTGACTCACACAATTGAGTGATCAAAACTAGGAAGGGAAATGTAGTTTGCTCTTGCTTAGCCCGCATGAGCATTTCTTTCTCAATTATTAGGCCCACATGCACCTCTTCCCAATCAATAATCATCCCAACCAAGACTGCTTTTGGGTGCGGAGGATCAACTCATTTTATGATGGCATGAGGTTGCTACTAATAAATAAAAACCAAAAATGAGACACCATGTTAATATCCTTCTTCTCAATTTTAACCCTGCCAGCCAACCACTTGGGACTAATATCAGAAATCAAGGGTACCAATCACCCTTTCAAATCATCCAACAAATTCTTCATTCAAATCTTGTACATCTCACTTTCTTCTCTTCCATGTCCAGAATATCATTAATTATCATTTGGTCACACTTTACCATTTTACCCCAAACCTCAACTTCTTCCAATGGTCTCCAAATCATGCAATTTATTTTCTTGGGGAGCATTTGGCGTAGGCCTCGTAGAATTTTGTACCCATTTCGGGACATAAGGAGTTTGATCTCTTATGTACTCCTTATGAAATTTAATGGTCTCCCAAATGGCTGGCTAGTTAGTCTTGAGACCATCAGTAGATAACCGGTGCTCCTCTAAAATAATACCCTCACCAGCAGCTTTCAACATATTGAGTGCTCTTGGAGAGATGATTGAAAGTACCATCGAAGTCACATCGGCATTGGGATCTTGTATGTTTTTGGAGCAAATTGCGCTTCTCTTTTTTGTATCACATTCTTCACCACAACACGTGTAGGTGTACTCTCAGCTACATTTTCACCCTCGTCCTCAGTCCAAGTAAAATTGAGTGGGGGTTCTTCAGGGTTAGAAGATGAAGAGGTGCTTTCATCGACCAATGACCTCTTCTTTCTATGATCAGCCTCAAAAGCCTTCTTTTGTTTTTTGTCATTCACATGCTTAGAATTCATATATTGACTCTTTGTTGCCATGTGGGCGCATTGATTACCACCCCTTTTGCTTTTTGAGAGGAGGTGGAGGAGGAGAGTCAGAATCTGAAGGAAGGGCCCTTGATGTGATGGAAACTTTAGGTCTAGACATTTCTTGCAAGGCACAACATTGCAAAGCAAGCACGAGGTGAAGGTTAGTTGAAAAGAATTGCAAGAATCACATTTGAAACAATAGTCTTGAGGCTCGTCGAATTGGTAGGTAAAATACTTAACAGGTTAGGCAAGCTCATACGAGCACACCAAAGTTGATAGTAGCAAAATATTTTTACTCAGGCACGAAGGGCGATGTCATCTCCAACTCGGCGATTCACCGAAATGGTTTGGCGAGCTAAGACAAGCTCACCTAAAGTGACAGTGTCAAAAGGCTTGAACTCATGAATTTTGGGCGATGTCATCTCCAACTCGGTGATTCACCAAGATGGTTGGGCGAACTAAGACAAGCTCACCAAAGGTGCTAGTGCCTCAAGTCATAAATTCGCGACCAGAAGGCGATCATGGACTTACTCAGTGATTCACCTAACCACCTTGGTGGGCTAAGACAAGCTCGCCAAATAGGTGATTTTTAGCTCGAAACCCAATTTTCAAAATTAAGCACAAAAAATAAACAACACCCAACATCCTAACATATTTACTATCCATAGTTCAAATTTTCCCGTGAGTACTCAGGCTTCCCCCACATTCAACAAAGTATAGCCATATTGACAATTTGCCCTTAAGAAAGACATCACCCTATCTATCATTGGGCAAGTTCAAGCCTATTGGATAGTACTAGGTTAATCAGACTTCACCCATACACAATTCACACAAAACCTGTAACAATTATCAAGAAATTATCAATCAACAGCCCACACATACAATTTTAGCATATTTTGGAATTAAGAACAACAAGCACAAATCATGGGTAGTATTCAATCGATCATTTTAAATCATACAAGCTTAAAACATAATACTAGCAAAATCAATAGTTCATAAGTCATTAAGCACAAGTACCAAGAAGAAAGAAGAATTTAAACCTGAAAAACCAATCTTAGAAAGCAAGATTTCTTCGAACAAAAGGGGACAAGGGTGGGCAAAGAATAATCAACAAGCATGCATTGCACAATTGTAAAACAAAGAAAAGTTGACACACTATGAAATTTAGACTAAGTTTAGAAAGTGTAGGAAGTGAAAAAGTTCAAAAAGGTAAAAAAATGAACATTTAAAAGAGAAAAGGCTTTTGGCTTTCCATTGTCAGGAGCACTCGGTGGACTGTGACTTACGTCGCCAAATGAGTTCGGTGACTCGCTGCAGAAGCTTAAGCTCACCGATGATGCCTTTACAAATACCCAAAATTGGAGTTCAACTTGGCAGACCCGATGTTACTCACCAAATATCACTCGATGGATCACCGAATAGGTACCTATATGCCAACTTTGATAGAACCAATTTTCAAAATTTTTGGCTAAGAAGGCGAGAATAGATATGCCCTCCAAACCAACTCGGTGGATCTCCCAATGGGTATTTTAATCACCAAATTTGTCCTTTTCAATTTTGACTTCCTTTTGACCTGCACTCACAATACATGTTATTGAAAGCATCAAAGAGAACTTGGGTTGCCTCCCAAGAAGTGCCATATTTAACATTGTGGCACGATGTAGTTCTCACTCATCTTGGATCATTTTTGGGTTAGGGATGGTATCACTAGGCAAAGTTCATTTTTGCGTTGGATTTAAATGAGCGGAGATTTGACATACTTGAGTTTCCAGCTTTTTAATTGACACAGAGTGGGAAGTAACTGTTTGAGTCAAAGTGGAGAAATCATTTTTCAAGTCGTTCAAAACTTTGTTAGAACCTTCCACCTCTTTGATGATCCAAGTCAACATGTCATTAGTTCACTCCCGTCCGGTTCAACTTGCTCTTTGGGTTTAGGACGATCATGAGGTGGTATGTATCTATCCTTGTCAACTTCAGGATCCCTCCAATTTCCTCCTATGCCTCTCCAATCTCTCCAGCCATTATCCCTTTCTTTAATCCAACCTTGTTTCCCACCCAGTCTAGGATAGTTCGGATGAGAACCACCTATTTGGTTTCCCATGTATTGTACTTCTTCATGGTATAATGCATCAAAATTGGCATCTTCTGGGCACTGCCCACTACTTACACCAACTGCAATCACCGATTTCAATCCACCCCCATGAGATGTTTCGATAACATGTCAAGTTGGGTCATCATCTTGGCCCTATTTTCATCACGCTCTTAGTTCTCTTCCATCTGTTCCTTGCTCATACCCAACTATAGAGAAGACACTTGGTCCTCCCTAGTATGCCATTCTCGGTTTATCTTGGTCATGTAATCAAGAAACATTATTGCCACATCAAATGGTTGTCATATTAGCACTCCTTGAATGAGTTGGTCAGCCAACCCTTTGTTCATTGTATCAAGGCTATGATAGAAATATTGCAACAAGTTGTCCGGAACACAATGTGTCGGGCATTGCAACAATAACTTTTGGAAATGCAACCAAGTTTCATTGAGAGGCTCACCATCTACTCTCATGTAGATTTGGATGCTATCTCTAAGTTTCACCATATTTGATGGAGGAAAAAATCTTTCAACGAACACCTCCATTAGTTCCTCCCACGAAGTTATGGAATCTTGTAGTAGTTCTGCCAACCACTTGGTTGCTTTTCCCGTTAAGGAGAAAGAAAACAACCTCAAATGTATGGACTCTTGTGAAATATTCTTGAAAGTGAAAGGCCTGCAAATATTCACAAAGTTCTAGAGATATTCATGAGGGTCTTCATGAGAAAGAACTCTGAATATCCGGCTTATCTGAAGTAATAGCAACATTATTTCGGTTACATGAAACATAGCTCTCCCAGTAGTCGGAGGTAACCAGATTGCTCCTATGCTCTTGACGATATTAATATGCATGTCATCCATATATCTAATGTTACCGTTTTGCCCATAGTGACTAGAATCATCACTTCCATTTACACTCATATTTACACATGTAAATGGGGCACAACACCAACACCAAACGTATAGGTATTCTATTACAAACAAACAAGTTCACAAACTAACTTCACAAATAAAATTCTTAGCAACCACTCGTCGGCAGTGGCACCATTTTGATAATGCTCAAATTACTCACAAAAACAATTAAATGTGTAAAAGATTGCTAGCAATATAAATACCCAACAATATAGTCGTGGTCGAATCCTACAGAGAGCGCTGAATTGAAGAGTTCAATAAGGAAATTAAGATGCAAACTAATTTATTGTAGAAATTAGGACAAATGACTGAACTATTCTACCAAATTTAAAATAAGAGTTTGAAATCAATTATCACAATTCATCTAAACATAGGGTTTAAACATGTAGAAGATGATCTATGGGTGTGGCAGTCGGTATCAATATCAAATAGAGGGTGTAAGTGCTTGCTCAACAATGCTAGATAATCATGGATAGGCTAAGTAATCATATACATATATCTTCTTTCGATCTCAAGGTGTCATATCACAGAATTGCCTTTCGGTCTCATCCATGTGAAGATACAAATCAATCTATTACCTTACAAAATCTCTTTTTTGAGCAAATTTGGCAATTAGAAATGAAACTACAGTTCCTCTTTGGAGCAAACTACAACAATCAAATCTAATTTGCATGTATTAAGCTATTTACCCACTTCAATTAATCTCTTTCAAGCATCAATCAAAGATCGAAGCTAGGACTAAGTTTGCAACCTTAGCCCATAAATTGAACTCATCCTAAATAGCTCAAATCCATGAATAAATAGCAGAAAAATAGAGGAAGACACTAGACCCACTAAATTAGCTAACACTCAACTCCATAATCACACCCCTAGAATTGAGGTTTAAGCCAAACATCATAAAGTGAAAGAACTTATACCAAATATGTTTTCATCCATCAAAGTGTTGATAGTCAACAATAGTCTTCAACACCTACTTTGAATTAAACCCTCAATTATCAAATACAAATTGTTTCTAAACCCCAAAACTAAGAAAAAAGTAAAGTTCTAACTCAAATATTTCAAAAGTCTATTTTCCAATCATAAAAAGAAAAAAAGATATCTATTTCTCTCTCTTTTGGGCTATTTATAATTTCCCCAAAAATTAGTCTAAAATTCCATGCACAACATTAGTCAGTCTCGCCTACTTGATGGTGGATCGCCGTCTTATTCTTCAGCTCGCCCTTTCTTGGCTTCAGGCTTCAGGTGTTTGAACCTCAGTTGGTGAACTCGATTGAGTTAGTCTTTCACATTCGGTGGATAATCGATTACCACCTTGTTTGCCTATTTTAGCCTTTAGTTTGGTCCAACATACTATCACTTTAGGCGATGGGATTTTTAGCTCTCCCAACTGCTTCGCTGAATCACCATTTGCACTTTACTTCGCTTACATGCCTTTAATATTTTTAGATGTGAACAGTGTCACTTTAGGCAAGGTCCAGTCACGTTGGGTGATCTGCCATTGTATTAGGTGATCCTCTGTTGGAATTTTTCACTCTTTTCAATGTTTTTGGCTTTTTTTGCATAGATTCTTTCTTTACTTATACTTTAGTCTTCATAACTGCAAAACATCAAAATATCATTAGATAAGGACATAAATAGGCATTGAAGATGCTAGTTGTTGAACTAAACGGGCTCAAATGAGTCAAAATCTCAGACTCATCAATTATCTTCGATTGTGGTACTTAGTTTACATCTCAGTTTTTGAGGTCGTTTCTAAAAGGTCTTGGTACTGAAGTGAATCTTAGCACGAATTTTCAACCTTTGATTGCTGGAGAAGCCAAGCATACTATTCAGACCTTGGAAGATATGTTGAGGGCGTGTGTAATTGATTTCAAGGGTAATTGGAATGATCATTTTCCTTTAATTGAATTCACTTATAATAATAACTATAATTCTAGTATTGAGATGGCACCATTTGAGGCTCTTTATGATAGGATATGTAGGCCTCCTAATTGTTGGTTTGAAGTTGGTGAGGCTGCTTTTATAGGGCCTGAGTTTGTAATGACCCTCCAGGTCATTTCTATGTTAATGCCTTCTTTCTATCATTTAGAGAGTTCCTATAGCAACCCCAAGTCATTTATGACTTGCTGGCATTGACTGTTCGGTCGCCTAGTCGTTCGTTTGGGTTTTATGCCTGTTTTTCTGTTTTGGAGCTTTTGAAACTTGAAAAGTTGATTTCGGTCATAACTTCAGGTAAACGACCTCAGATGAGAATTCTGACGGTACCATCAGCTCCGGAGCGGCCAAATTAGGCTAGAAGCATGGTTTGCCTGAGTCCCGGGGTTTTCGATGTGATTTTGGGACAAGTTAGCTCTTTAGCATTTGAAATTTAGCTTAAGGTTAACTTCGTTCAACATTCTTGGAAAACGCACTCGAATGAAGATTTCGACAGCGCAATTAGTTCTGGAATGCTGAGTTTGGTCTAGAATGACCTTTCGAGAATTCCCAGGAGATTCCAATCTAATTTTTAGGCCTTCGGTAGAAGTTGTCTAAAATGGCTCATTTGGGTGTGGGACCCACTTTTTGTTGAAACGATCTCGTATTGAAATTTTAACTGCGCCATTGAGTTCAGAACGTCGAATTTGAGGGGGTAGCTTCTTTCGTTTGTGTGCACGAGGTTCTGAACGAATCCCGAGCACCCCATCGGAGTTTTGGAATTGTCGCTGGTGCAGCTATCAAAACTGCAGACTCATTTGCTCTCCGCCTTCGCGGGATAGGCTCCGCATTCGTGGGATAAGCTCCGCGTTCGTGGGATAGGCTCCGTGTTCACGGAGGTGTGAGAGAGTCTACACCACGTTCACGGGCCAGAGACCACGTGTGCGGAGGTCTGTGAGGAGCGCCGGGTTCTTGTGCTCCGCGTTCTCGGAGGCCTGAGTCCCTGAGCTCTGCTTTTGCGGAGGTCTGTGTGGTTCCTTGTGCTTCGCATTTGCGGAAAGTTCTCCGCATCCGCGGAGGTCTGTTGGGTGAGGGGAGATTCTTGTTGTCCGCGTTAGCGGGCCTGGGGCCGCGTTCGCATAATACTGATGGGCTCACCTCCGCGTTCACAGAGAGTTGACCACGTTCGAGGAGAAGAGCGGGCCTGGCAGTGTCTATTTAATGAAGTCGAAGCTCACTTGGTGGAGAGCTTCAAGACTTCATATCTCCCTCATCTTGCATTGGTTTTCGGCGATTCGAAGTTCCAGGTGATCAGTTTCTCGTAGGCTTCGTGGGTTGTTGGTCTATTAGCGTCGGGTGGTCCTCGATTTCCATGAATTGATGTTGTAAGTTGATTCTTGGCCTTTATTTTGTAAAGTTTTGCTATTTGTTATTGTTAGCTTTTAGGAGTAGATCCGAACCCTGATGGGCGGTCCGTTTTGGGATTCTAGTTCAGGGAAGGATTTGGAACGTTTTCACAGAGTCAAATCTGGAATATCCAAATCGGGTCCCTTTTTGCCCGATTTGACTCCAAAATTGGTCTGTCTCTGATTTTGTTGATTTTAGTGTCTAAATGACCATATTGACGCTGTGATTCTATTTTTGATAGCGTGGCAGCACTCTGAAGCAGTACGGAAGGGGAAATTTTTGGTTGAGTAACTTGGAGCGCTTGTGATAGACTCTTTTGGTAGGTTACGACTTTCCTTCTTTCTAGATTGAGCTTGAATGTGTAAATGCTGGTTGATTCGTGTAAATCTAGGGTGGTTAGTGAGTATTGTTCCCTTGCTTCTCTAATTTCACATTTTTAAGTTGACTGTTGCATTGTTATGTACTAGTATCATGCCATGGTTTGGGTCATTGACTTAGATTGTTGGTATTTGTGTTGTGGATTATTTGTTGGGTGGTTATATGTTGATGCATGAGTAGGTCTGGGTCATTGGATTCCTTGCTTGGTTGATTAGTGTGATTTCGACCTTAGAATAGGTTAAGGTAGTATTGGCTTAGTCCTATGCACCTGTTCACTTGAGCATGTATCCGACGGCGATTCAGATGGACTAAATCCTTGTAGACTGGTATAGTAGACTTGGGTCTGATCGTATGAGCCTTAGTTTAGGCATTTTCGTGGCTTTCGAACCTTCTGATTCTTTTCCCTCTATCTCTGCGATTGTGGGGTGCTGCTGAAAGATGATACGTTTGCACCAATTGCCGGTTGGATTGTGCTAGGCTGGGAGCCTTCGTTTAATATGCTTGTGGGGGCGGCGGCCCATGATCTTGAGTTTTATGTTGTACTATTGGTGTTGGCTTATCCAGTCTTGTGTTGAGGATTGTTGGGGGTGAACGGCGATCCACAGTATCTGAATTATTTGAGATCATCTTCGGAGTTGAAGTAGCCCTCACACTTGTCTGCCTTGGGCAGCGCCCCCAGAGTGATTAGATGGCAGGGAAGTTGAATATTGGTTATTTGTGGTCCTCTGCGGAGTATACATAGGCCACACACTCGTCTGGCTAGGACAGAGCCCCCGGAGTGGTAGATAGTTCATTCGTCTGGCTGGGACAGTGCCTCCGGAATTTTAGAAGGCTTACTCACCTGGCATGGGCTGGGCCCCTGGAGGATAGCCTAATTGGGTAGTTGGTGATCGGGTTAATTGGAGGGGTCGGTGTACCCCCTCCCTTCTTGTAGTAATTGGCTGGCTAGGTTCATGCCCCCGGATATAGCTTACCAGATTGGCGTATTGATTTGGTAGATCAGAGTTGTGATCGGTTCAGTATTGGGTATTTGATAAATTCAGAGTTCTGTTCCTTGATTTCGTATTTCTAGCTTTTTAGTGTCCCTATCGGGCTTATGGGGGTCCGTTCGAGTTTTTATTTAAACTTACACAGGAGTGTGCCCAGTGAGTCTTATGGGGGCCCCAGCTGGGTTAAGTTTAGCTATTCTCAGTTTAGTTTCCTCTTTTCGTTTCCTTTTCTGTTGACCTCTGTTGTTGTTGATTCTATCTTGTCTGCCTATTTTTACCTTTCTTGCTCAGTCAGCTTATGATGCCTATTGGGTACCTGTTGTTTTGGTACTCATGCTACACTTTGCATCTATTTTCGTGATGTAGGTCTGAGCACCAGTTATCAGCGTTGAGATCGGGCCTACATATGTCAGTTCAGGAGACTAGGGTGAGCACATGGCGTTCTAGGATTACCTGTCTCCTTCTATATATTTATTTTTTGCTTGTCTTTTGTTTTCGAGACAGTTGTTTGTATGGTCCATTTTTGGGACTTGTACTTTTGTTAGTGGTTCTGTACATGTGACTTCCAGATTTTGGGAGGTGTCTTATATATATTATTTTGGTTTGGTTCCGCTTCAGCCCTCTTTTATGTGTTCTTGTTGTATGCTTCCACTTGGTTTGGATGAGTTTCCACTCTTAGTCCCATTACTGTTAAGTTCCAGGATAGAGTTTGGCTTGCCCACCGGTGGGTTGTACACACCATCATGACTTGAGAAATTGGGTCGTGATAAATTGGTATCAGAGCCTGGGTTCTTTCATCTCACTTATACAGAACTAACATTGAGGATCAGTGCGAAGACATCCGTGACTTATCTTCGGGAGGCTATAGGATGTCCATATGATGTTTTCTTACTTTGTATCTTTTTCGTGCATTGTTGTCCAGTTGGTTTCTTGAAATCTCACTCGGCCCTTCTATCACAGGGATGGCTCGTACGCGCAGTGGAGGTAGAGGTGGTGCTGCGGCACCAGGCCGAGAGAGAGAGAGGAATCCGGAATCAGAGCCTCATGCAGAGCCGGTTCTCATCAGCCGGTGGGACAGGGACCAGCCTAACCACCACCAGCACCATTTGTGGCCCCCTATATTCAGGGCATGCTAGCCCAGATCCTAGCTACTATCGGGGGTATGCAGCAGCTGGCCCCAGCACCAGTCCTAGAGTCGGTTCAGGCACAGCAGGACCAGCCTGCGGTAGTGGTACCAGAGGTTCTTAAGCCGCCAGTACCAGCCACGGTTAAGCCAGACACTTTGGATGGGGTTATGCCACTTCGAGAGTAGAAGATGCTCGGGGTGTTTCTCAGACTGTGCCGCATTTGCGGATGCGTGAGAGAGTCTACTCCGCATTCGCAGGCCAGAGGCCGCATTCGCGTAGGTTTGTAAGGAGTGACTGGTTCTTGTGCTCCGCGTTTGTGGTGAGGTATCCGCATTCACGGAGGTCTGTGTGGTGAGTGTTTCCTTGTGTTCCACATTCGCGGAAGGTTATCCGCGTCCGCGGAGGTCTGTTGGGTGAGGGGAGATTCTTGTTCTCCGTGTTTGCGAGCCCGGGGCCGCGTTCGCGGAGTACTGATTGGCTCACCTCCGCGTTCGCGGAGAAGTGCGGGCCTGGTAGTGTCTATTTAATAAAGTCGAAACTCACTTGGTGGAGAGCTTCAAAACTTCATATCTCCCTCATCTTGCATCAATTTTCAGCGATTTGAAGTTCCAGGCATTCAGTTTCTTGTAGGCTTCGTGGGTTCTTGGTCTATTAGCATTGGGTGGTCCTCGATTTCTATGAATTTGAGTTGTTAGTTGATTCTTGGCCTTCTTTTTTGTAAAGTTTTGCTATTTGTTGTTGTTGGCTATTAGGAGTAGATCCAAACCCTGATGGGCGATCCGTTTTTGGATTTTAGTTCAGGGAAGGATTTGGGACCTTTTCACGGAGTCAATTCCAGAATATTCGGAGCGGGTCTCACTTTGCCCGATTTGACTCCAAAATTGGCCTGTCTCCGATTTTGTTGATTTTAGTGTCTAAACGATCGTATTGACACTGTGATTCTATTTTTGATAGCGTAGCAGCAGTCTGAGGCCGTTCGGAAGGGGAAATCTCCGGTTGAGTGACTTAAAATGCTTGTGATCGGCTCTTTTGGAAGGTTACAGCTTCCCTTCTTTCTAGATTGAGCTTGAATGTGTAAATGCTAGTTGATTTGTGTGAATCTGGGGTGGTTAGCGAGTATTGTTCCCATGCTTCTCTGATTTCACATTTTTAAGTTGACTGTTGGGCTGCTATGGGATAGTATCATGCTGTAGCTTGGGTCGTTGACTTGGATTGTTGGTATTTGTGTTGTGGATTATCTATTGGGTGGTTATGTGTTGATGCATGAGTGGGTCCGGGTCATTGGATTTCATGCTTGGTTGATTAGTGTGATTTCAACCTTAGAATAGGTTAAGGTAGTATTGCCTTAGTCCTATGCACCTGTTGACTTGAGTATGTATTCGACGGCGATTCGGATGGAATAGATCTTTGTAGACTAGTATAGCAGACTTGGGTCTGATAGTATGAGCCTTAGTTTAGGCATTTTCATGGCTTTCGGAGCTTCCGATTCTTTCCCCTATATCTTTGCGATTGTGGGGTGCTGTGGGAAGATGATACGTTTGCACCGATTGCCAGTTGGATTGTGCTAGGCTAGGAGCTTTTGTTTGATATACTTGTGGGGGCGGCGGCCCGTGATCTTAAGTCTTATGTTGTACTGTTGGTGTTGGCTTATCCAATCCTATGTTGATGATTGTTGGGGTGGATGGCGATCCACGATATCTAAATTAATTGAGATCCTCTTCGGAGTTGAAGTAGCCCGCACACATGTCTGGCTTGGGCAGCGTCCCCAGAGTGATTAGATGGACGAACAATTGGATATTGGTTATTCGTGGTCTTCTGCGGAGTAGACATAACCCACGCACTTGTTTGGCTGGGACAGAGCCCCCGGAGTGGTAGATAGTTTATTCGTCAGGCTGGGGCTGGAACTGTGCCCCCGAAATGTTAGAAGGCTCACTCGCTTGGCATGGGCTGGGCCCTGGGCATTGCCCCCGAAGTGATAGCCTAATTGGGCAGTTGGTGATCAGGTTAATTGGAGGGGTCGGTGTACCCCCGCCCTTCTTGCAATACTCGACTGGCTGGGTTCATGCCCCTGGAGTAGCTTGCCGGATTGGCGTATTGATTTGGATGGTCAGAGTTGTGATCGATTCAGTGTTGGGTATTTGATCAATTCGGAGTTCTGTTCCTTGATTTCGTAGTTCTAACTTTTCAATGTACCTGTCGGGCTTATGGGGGTCTGTTCGGGTTTTTATTTAAACTTGCGTACGAGTGTGCTCAGCGGGTCTTATGGGAGGCTAGCTGGGTTTAGTTTAGCTATTCTAAAATTACTTTCCGCTTTCCGTTTCATGTTCTGTTGACCTCTGTTGTTGTTGATTCTATCTTGTCTGCCTATTTTTACCTTTCTTGTTCAGTCGGCCTATGATGCCTACTGGGTACCTGTTGTTTTGGAACTCATGCTACACTCTGCATCTATTTTCGTGATGCAGGTCCGAGCACCAGTTATCAGCGTTGAGATCGGGCCTGCAGTTGTCAGTTCAGGAGACTAGGGTGAGCACATAGTGTTCTGGGATTACCTGTCTCCTTCTGTATATTTATTTTTTGCTTGTCTTTTGTTTTCGAGATAGTTGTTTCTGTGGTCCACTTTTGGGACTTGTACTCTTGGTAGTGTTTCTGTATATGTGACTTCCAGATTTTAGGAGGTGTCTTATATATATTATTTTTGTTTTGTTCTGCTTCAGCCTTCTTTTATGTGTTCTTGTTGTATGCTTCTACTTGGTTTGGACGAATTTCCACTCTTAGTCCCATTACTTTTAAGTTCTAGGATAGAGTTTGGCTTGCCTACCGGTGGGTTGTAGGCGCCATCATGACTTGAGAAATTGGGTTGTGACAGAGTTGGTGCATGGAGCTATGAAAAAAATTTAACTTATTCGTGAAAGGTTGACAACGGCTCAAAGTGGACAAATGTCTTATGTTGATGCTCGAAGAAGAGAGCTTGAATTTGAAGCTGATGATTGGGCTTTATTGAACATCTCACCTATGACGGGTGTGATGAGGTTTGAAAATAAAGGAAAGCTTAGTCCCTGTTATGTGGGTCCATATAAAATTATGATGGTATTGGAAAGGTTGCTTGTGAATTAGATTTACGTAATGATTTAGCATCAATACATTTGGTATTCCATGTCTCTTTGATGGAAAAGTGTGTTGGAGATCCGATGTCTAGTGTCATTGGAAAGTTTGGGAGTTGTGGGAAGTATTTCATATGAAGAGGTTCCGGTAGAGATTTTAGACCGTCAAGTTCAGAAGTTGAGAAATAAAGAAGTTACTTCCATGATATTTTATCGAGAAATCAATTTGCTGAGGGTGCTACTTGGGAAGCCAAAGATGATATGATGTCCAAGTATCGTCATCTCTTTCCCTTCACTCCTATGCTAGCTTGAGGTATTAGTTCCTCATGGTTCATTCTTTTGGAATCATGTGCTTTAGTCATTCTCATGTTTCCATATGCATGCATGTTCATGAAAACTTGATTTTTGATGTTATAATTTAGCTTGAAGTTATTCCTCCGTGATTTTGTGCATTTGATGAGATTTTCATTCATGTTGGGTTATTAGTTTCTCTCCTACTCTATTCATGTATCTTGAGTCCCATTTGTGGACGAATGTTCCCAAGGGGGAGATATTGTAACATCGCAGAAATTTGAAAGGGAAAAGACTTCGGTTTTGGCTACTAGTTGGGTCCTATGAGGCCTATCTATGGTTCATAGAAGCTTCTACGGGTTTTAGGTGGCACTTGTAGGATGTGAGTTGAGTTTTTAAGAAACTCAAGTCCCTGTAAGTTGACCTATGGATGAATAGGATGGGTCGTATGATGGTCTATGAGTCGTAAGAGGGATCCAGACTTGGTGAAATCTTAGGCTTGAACATGGGTTTTACGGATAGGTATCTATTAGCGTTAGAATGTTGGATGGACCGTTGGAAGGTCTCATGGAATCAATCACAAATATTGAGTCCTAGTAAGTCATCTACAACTGACTAGTACGGTCCGTAAGACTAGGTCGAAGCCATAGATCTTGTCCGATAGAATTTAATGAAGAGTGCTTTAATCGTTTCCTACCCATTTAGACTACGTAATTTTGGCCATACTACTACCCCTATAATTATTTTTACCCTTCAAAACCCAACACAATTCTCCAAATTCTTCAGGTTTTCTTCTCCAAAATTCTTTTTCAAGCTCAAGGAAGAAAATCTAGGGTTTCAAGCTTCAAGGTCTTATCCTTCTCTTACTTTGCTAGGATTTGATATCAAGGTATGCGCGAATTTACCAATGGACCCCTTTCATCCATTGGTTCCTAAAGGAATCTCAATCTTCTAAATTGATTTAACCCAATTTCATTAGGGTTTCATGCAATTCTCCTTGGGTCCTATTTATTATGATTCTGTCACGACCTAGAGTACTCCCTAGACGTAACATGGCGTAAAAGACCCCGAAAGGCCTCATATAAGCCACTTAGCATACGCACATACAAGATCATACAGATTTAAGAGTTCAAAGATAATTTCATATCAAAGCTTTTAAGAAAATAGCGGAAGTCTACATCAAATGTCTCAAGCCAATCTAACATAAGAATGAAAAATAACATTAGGGACGTAACCCAATACAGTGTCAAAATGAGAGAACATAAAAGTAAGAACAACAAGGCTATGTCCTCGAATGTATAAGGACTCACCAAGTCTTCAAACACCTTCTACTAAGCTCTAGCCACGAATAGATGGAGAATCGCCAAGCCCTACATCATGAGACAATGTAGGCAAAAGTATGCGTTAGTATGAGGAATGTACTAAGTATGATAGCAATGCACCAAATCATATAAACATGCTAAAACGGGACATTTTCATGACACGTAATAACCAAGCTAAAACATGATAAAGGTTAGAAACATCAGGCATAGACCATGGTCAAAGCAAGCTAAACATCTTTACTTTACTTGAGAAATATCTTAAAAGCACCTTAGTTCATTATTTGAGGGAAGTAGCCTTAACGACATGTAAGACCATGTGAGCTATCAACATGGAATCCGGTGTCTAACCCCACACAAATAGGGCCATCCTACTTTCCAAGGTAGGACCCTTTACTTAACATATAGCTTACGTGGATCCACTAGCTAGTGTCTATCATAGACCATCATCCTATGGGGGAAAATAGGTAAGGGATAAGAAGATTGCTACTAGAAACCTGACCTCTACTAACTGGAGAGCTTCCATCTCCATATCCTCTCGGTGTTAAGCATAAATCCCATGGAATAGTCCTTGATCATGTTATTAATCCATGGAAAGGTGCATCAAGGAATACCAATCCAAGCTAAATCATATGCATAGAAGTTTCATATTCCATGGACATAGTCAAAACTTACGTAATTAGAATAGCTCCTTAAACATCGATTCAAGTTAGTTGAGTAAGCCTTTCAACAAGTTATGAATCATTACATGTGAGAAGACCTTTCACCTTCATGGGTTGAGTAATATATGAGAATTCCTTTCACAACTCAACAACAACATCAACCTATCATAAACTTTGATGCTTCAATCTCAAAGCTCCCTTACTTCATCATTAGCTTCATAAGAGACATGCATAATTTCATAAACTTCATCTTTACATAGTTCATCATGTTCATAACTTAAAAATCATAGAGTTCACATGGGTTCAGAGGAATTCATCTTGAATTATGCAATTCAATGCAAACTCATGCTTAGAAGACCGTTAGCAAGGCAATTTGACCTAAATTGAAGGAACCCACATAATAGAGGAAAATCATGGTTTTTAATTGAACATGCTTACTTAAATTAAACCCATCTATTTGATCAATCATAATTCATCATGAAATCATAGCATTAGGAAACATAAATCATGCATGGGTCCTTATAGATTTCATAAAATTCATCTACTTCACATCATATCCATCATCATAACCTGGTATTCAAAATTGGGGAAAATCACATGGGTTCATGGGGATTCATCTTAATTCATTAAATTCAACTCAATTCATGCTTCATAGTTCAAAAAACAATCAATTAAATCAACATCGAAAAGAACCCATGACGTAGAAGAAAACCCTAGCTTTGTTAGAGGATTTCTAACTTGTAAAATAGAGAATTTTGGAACTCTATGGCTTAAAGGGCTCCATAGATGAAGACTATCATACCTTAGTGTTCAATTTCCTTAAGCAATTGATAAAGAAAGACTTGATTTCTTGAACCCTAGCTTGCCCACTTCTTCTTTTATAACTTCTAGACAGAGAATTATTTGAGAGAGGAGAGTTTGGAGAAATTTGCAAAGTACTTCAAAAGGGTAGATTTTAGGATTAAAAATACTTATATAGTGTTAGGAATAGTTAGGAACCGACCTTGGTTGATAATCAAGTCATTAGGTGAAAAGACCAAAATACCCCTTTAAAAAGAACTGTTGGACCCCTATCTACGGTTTGACCTACGGCCCGTAAGTCGACGTACGATATATCCTATCCTTCCGTAGATAGAGTCAGAGACTGCCAACCTTGGACCCTACAATGACGAACCCATTGTAAGGTTCGTGGGTCGACCTACGGCCCGTACATGGCCACCGTAGGTCAAATCCTTAGCCTTGAAAATTTAACTAAGTATGGGTCTCACCTAAAAATCCTACCTACGACTCGTACATAGATCGACGATCCATCCTGGCAAGCCGTATAAAAGTATTGAGGCTTAACATTTTAAAGGACCTGGACTAGCCAACCACGGGCCTAACCTACGGTCCGTAGGTCAGTCCATGGGCCGTAGGTGGCTCCGTTGGTACTGGCACCAGAAATTCCAGAAAACTAAAATTCTTTCCTTTACGAATCCGAGGTGTTACAATATCTCCCCCTTGGGAACATTCGTCCCTGAATGGGAATCAAGGCATCATAATAAGAGTAAGGACTCAAGATCTAACAGCTCAACATACATACAATCATATGAATGCACATATCCGAGGAGGAAATATCAACTCCAAGCTAAAGTAGGTTCAAAACATCATTTCATGAAGGCTTAATGTAATTCACACTCAAATGCACATAATCATAGAGAAATCAATCAAGCTAGCTCATTTTCTCAAAATTAGACTCTTCCTGATCATGCATAAACAACGAATCATGGAAACAACTATGACACATGAAGCCACAAGAATGAACCATGAGGAACTAGATACCTCAAGCTAGAGTAGGATCGGAGGAAAAGAGATGAGGATATCGGGACATCATATCGGCCACGGTCTCCCAAGAAGCACCCTCAACTAGTTGATTCCTCCAAAGAGCCTTCACGGAAGCAACTTCTTTATTTCTTAACTTTCGGACTTGCCGGTCTAAAATCTAAACTAGAACTTCTTCATAGGAAAGACTATCCTTTATTCCAAGATTCTTCGATGGCACTATAGACTTCGGATCACCAACACATTTATTCAACAATGAGACATGGAATATCGGATGCACTGATGCCAAATCATTAGGCAAACCAAGTTCATAAGCAACCTTACCAACACATCTCAAAATTTGATATGGGCCTACATAACGGGGACTAAGCTTCCCTTTTTTTCCAAACCTCATTACACCCTTCATGGGTGAAATTTTCAAGTAAACCCAATCATCAACATCAAATTCTAAATCTCTCCTTCTAACATCGGCATAGGACTTTTGTCGACTTTGAGCCATTTTCAACCTTTCTCTAATAAACCTAACTTTCTCCATAGCCTCATGTACCAATTCGGGACCTATCAAAGCAACTTCACCAACTTCAAACCAACCTATAGGAGATCTACACCTCCTACCATAAAGAGCCTCAAATGAAGCCATGCCAATACTAGAATGGTAGCTATTATTATAAGCAAACTCAATCAAAGGCAAATGATTATCCCAATTACCTTTGAAATCAATTACACAAGCTCTCAACATATCTTCCAAAGTTTGGATAGTACGCTCTGCTTGCCTACCGATTTGAGGATGAAAGACCGTACTAAGCTTAACACGAGTACCAAGACCCTTTTGGAAGGATTTATGAAATTGAGAACTGAATTGTGCACCACAATCGGATATAATGGATAAAGGCACTCCATGAAACCTACCATTTCCCTCAGGTACAATTTAGCATAATCCTCTGCCGAATAAGAAACCTTGACGAAAATGAAATGGGATGATTTTGTCATACGATCCCAATAATCCAAATCGAATCATATATTCACAGGGTGCGTGGTAAACCAACAATGAAGTACATATTCACATCTTCCCACTTCCAAGTAGGAATACTAATATCTTGGGACAAACCTCTCGGCGTTTGATGTTCAACCTTCACTTGTTGACAATTAGGACACTTAGCCACAAATTCTGCAATATCCTTCTTCATCTCATTCTACCAATAGACCTCCCGCAAATCACGGTACATCTTGGTAGCTCCCGGGTGAATGGAATATCGAGAACTATGGGCTTCTGATAAAATTTGTCCTCTTAAGTCATCTACATCGAGAACACACACACGACCTTGATATCGAAGCACACCATCTCCCCCTTGGGAGAAAGCCTCAACGGACTTCTTGAGCACCGTTTCCTTCAACTCAACCAAATTAGGATAGAGATCTTGCTTAGTCTTCACATCATGCACAAAAGATGATTTCGAACCATTGTTAATGATAATACCACTCTCACTAGAGTCAATCAACAGAACACCCAATCGGGCCAAACTATGAACATCACGAACCAATTCTTTCATACCATCCTCAACATAAGCAACACTACCCATAGACAACTGACTAAGAGCATCCGCCACCACGTTCGCCTTGCCGGGGTGATAGAGGACACTTATGTCATACTCTTTTAATAACTCAAGCTACCTCCTTTGGTGAAGATTCAACTATTTTTTTTTCAACACATATTGCAAACTCTTATGGTCGATAAAAATATCAACATGAACACCATACAATTAATGCCTCTAAATCTTTAAACCAAACACAACCGCTGCTAATTCTAAGTCATGAGTAGGATAGTTCTTTTCATGAATCTTGAGTTTCCTTGAAGCATAAGCAATAAACTTTCCATTTTGCATAAGAACACACCCTAACCCAATCCTTGAAGCATCACAATAAACCACAAAACCATCAGACCCTTCCGGTAAAGTCAATATCGGAGCCGAGGTAAGTCTATCTTTCAACTCTTCTCAAACGCTTCGGACCAAGTGAACATAACCTTATTTTGAGTCAAAGTCGTTAATGGGGAAGCAATCAAAGAAAACCCTTCAACAAATCTCCTATAATAGCCGGCTAAACATAAGAAACTACGAATATCCGAAGGTGATAGAAGTCTAGGCCAATTCCTAACCACATCCGTCTTCTTAGGATCTACTTTAATACCCTTACCAGAGACAATGTGATCAAGGAAAACCACGGACCTTAGCCAAAACTCACATTTACTAAACTTCACAAAAAGTTGTTGGTCCTTGAGGACTTGCAATAAAATCCTCAAATGATCGGCATGCTCATCCTCACTCCTTGAGTAAGTCAAAATATCATCTATGAACACAATCACAAACATATCAAGATATTGTCTAAGCACCCTATTCATCAAATCCATAAACGCGGCCGGAGCATTTGTCAACCCAAATGACATCCCTAGAAATTCATAATGGCCAAGTCCAGTCCGAAAAGCCATTTTCAGAATATCATCTTCTTTCACCCTCAATTGGTGATAACCCGAACGAAGGTCGATCTTAGAGAAGTAACTAGCCCCTTGAAGTTGATCAAACAAGTCGTCTATTCTTGGAAGAGGATACTTATTCTTAATGGTAACCTTGTTCAATTGGCGGTAGTCAATGCACATACAAAGTGAACCATCTTTCTTCCTCAAGAACAAGACTGGAGCACCCCATGGAGAAGTACTTGGTCGGATGAAACCCTTATCCAACAAGTCTTTCAATTGATCTTTTAGTTCCTTAAGTTCAGTCGGAGCCATTCAATAAGGAGGAATAGAGTTATGTTGCGTATCTGTGAGAAGGTCAATACCGAAGACTATTTCCCTTTTGGGAGGAATACTAGGTAAATCATCACGAAACACTTCCGTAAACTCATTAACAATGGGGACCGATTCAAGAGTAAGGGTTTCAGAATCCACATCCCTCACACTAAAGAGATAGTATATGCACCCCTTAGAAATCATCTTTCTAGCTTTAAGACATGACACAAATTGACCTTTAGGCATGGAATTTCCCCCCTTCCACTCTAGGATAGGCTTATTTGGGAATTGAAACTTGACCACTCGGGTCCTACAATCAATAGAAGCGTAACAAGAATGCAACCAATCCATCCCAAGGATAACATCAAAATCTAATATATCAAGCTCTACAAGATCAACATGAGTGACTCTATGGGATAAAGAGAAGGGAAAATTTCTATAGACTCTCTTAGCGATGATGGATTCACCAATCGGAGTATAGACACGAAAAGGATCTAACAACACATCTGGAAGAACATAAAACCTCATAGCCACATATGGTGTGACAAAAGACAAAGTAGCACTGGGATCAAGCAAAGCATAAACATCAAAGTGAAAGACTTTCAACATACCGATAATCACATCTGGAGAACCCTCTTTCTCATGGCGAGCTTGAAGTGCATAGAATCAATTTTTATTGGGAGCATTTGAACATGACCCACTAGGTGGAGCATGCTTACCTTCTCTTCTCTTAGCCGTGAGAGATGGACAAACCCTTATTTTATGACCGCTTTTACCACAACCAAAGCAACCATTTGTACCGGCTAAGAACTTGCCCTCATGTTTCTTCCAACACCTAGCAGAAGTAGCCGATGAAAATACACCACCATTTCATCCTTGAGGCTTAGGGTTAGGCACCCTATCTTTGTTGAACTGAGTAGGAGCATTGGAGGAACCTTGACTAGAAAACCTTTGTCGAAATCTAGAACGACCATGTCCATCGGACCTTGAATGTGAGAAATTACTATCACCGGTCTTAGCCCTCTTTGCCTCTCTAGACCTTTCCTTAAGTTTCTCCTCTTCTATTTGTTGAGCATGCACCATGAGATGAGAAATATCCATGTCATTGACAAGCATGGCGGTACGACATTCCTTGACCACCATTTCGGACACTCCCGAAACGAACTTACTCAGCCTTGCCCTAGGATCGACAACCATAGTAGGAGAATATCGAGACAATTTGGTGAACATCAATGCATACTCCTTCAAACTCATGCTTCCTTGACGAAGGTTGATGAAATCAATCACCCTTGCCTCCCTCATCTCAAGGGGAAAGAACCTATCAAGAAAAGCAACCTTGAACTTCTCCCAATCAAGAGGACCCGCATCCTCCGCCCTCTGACTCTTCCAATGCTCAAACCACACTCGAGCCACATCCTTAAGTTGATAAGTGGCCAACTCTGCCTTTTCCTCTGGCGTCACACCCATGATCATTAGCACCTTGTACACCTCATCAATAAACTCTTGAGGATCTTCCTTAACCTTAGAACCATGAAATTCCGAAGGGTTCATTCTAGTGAAATCCCTCACCCTCGATGCCATCGTACCCACATTTAGGTTCACGGGAGCCACAACCTCTCTATTGACTTGAGCCATCATGGCTTGGGCCAACACTTGAAAGGTAGCCCTAAACTCCGCATTAGTCACTTGTTCGGCCAAAGGATCGGCCGGAACTTGAGGAGCTTGAGGAGGAGCTTCTTGTTCCACATTCTCCCTCGCATTTCTTCTAGTATAAGCTCTTCGAGTAGACATATCCTAAAACGCATATGATAGGGATTAGGAGAGAGAGACATATAAAGCTGCACTCCATCGCACGACTTAAGAGTAATGAAAGAAGTGGAGTTTCCTAAACATCTTATAGCCTCTCGTTCATAAATGTGGCGCGCTTCACACTCATGAACATGACTCTACTCGATGTGGCTTATGAGACATCCTTGGATCTTTCTAAAATCTAGCTCTGATACCAAGTTTATCAAGACCTAGAGTACCCCCTAGACGTAACATGGCGTAAAAGACCCCGAAAGGCCTCATATAAGCCACTTAGCATACGCACATACAAGATCATACAGATTTAAGAGTTCAAAGATAATTTCATATCAAAGCTTTTAAGAAAATAGCGGAAGTCTACATCAAATGTCTCAAGCCAATCTAACATAAGAATGAAAAATAACATTACGGACGTAACCCAATACAGTGTCAAAATGAGAGAACATAAAAGTAAGAACAACAAGGATATGTCCTCGAATGTATGAGGACTCACCAAGTCTTCCAAAACCTTCTACTAAGCTCTAGCCATGAATAGATGGAGAATCGCCAAGCCCTACATCATGAGACAATGTAGGCAAAAGTATGCGTTAGTATGAGGAATGTACTAAGTATGATAGCAATGCACCAAATCATATAAACATGCTAAAACGGGACATTTTCATGACACGTAATAACCAAGCTAAAACATGATAAAGGTTAGAAACATCAGGCATAGACCATGGTCAAAGCAAGCTAAACATCTTTACTTTACTTGAGAAATATCTTAAAAGCACCTTAGTTCATTATTTGAGGGAAGTACCCTTAACGACATGTAAGACCATGTGAGCTATCAACATGGAATCCGGTGTCTAACCCCACACAGATAGGGCCATCCTACTTGCCAAGGTAGGACCCTTTACTTAACATATAGCTTACGGGGATCCACTAGCTAGTGTCTATCATAAACCATCATCCTATAGGGGGATATAGGTAAGGAATAAGGAGATTGTTACTAGAAACACAGCCTATACTAACGGGAGAGCTTCTATCTCCATATCCTCTCGGTGCTAAGCATAAATCCCATGGAATAGTCCTTGATCATGTTATTAATCCATGGAAAGGTACATAAAGGAATACCAATCCAAGATAAATCATATGCATAGACATTTCATATTCCATGTATATAGTCCAAGCTTAGTCATTAGAATAGCTCCTTAAACATCGATTCAAGTTTAGTTGAGCAAGCCTTTCAACAAGTTATGATTCATTACATGTGAGAAAACCTTTCACATTCATGGGTTGAGTAATATATGAGAATTCCTTTCACAAATCAACAAACACATCAACCTTTCATAAACTTTGATGCTTCAATCTCAAAGCACCCTTATTTCATCATTAGCTTCATAAGAGACATACATAATTTCATTAACTTCATCTTTACATAGTTTATCATGCTCATAACTTACAAATCATAGAGTTCACATAGATTCATAGGAATTCAACTTGAATCATGAAATTCAATTCAAACTCATGCTTAGAAGATCGTAAACAAGGCAATTTAACCTTAATTGAAGGAACCCACATAATAGAGGAAAATCATAGTTTTTGATTGAAAATGCTTACTTTCATAAAATCCATCTTTTTGATCATTCATAATTCATCATGAAATCATAGCATTAGGAAACATAAATCATGCATGGATCCATATAGATTTCATAAAATGCATCTACTTCACATCATATTCATCATCATAACCTAGTATTCGAAATTGGGGAAAATCACATGGGTTCATGGGGATTCATCTTAATTCATGAAATTCAACTCAATTCATGCTTCATAGTTCATAAAACAATAAATTAAATCAACATTGAAAAGAACCCATGACGTAGAAGAAAACCCTAGCTTCAATGGAGGATTTCTAACTTGTAAAATAGAGAATTTTGGAACTCTATGGAGGAAAGGGCTCTATAGATGAAGACTATTATACCTTAGTGTTCAATTTCCTTTAGCAATTGATGAAGAAAGACTTGATTACTTGAACACTACCTTGCCCTCATCTTCTTCTTCTTACTTCTAAAGAGAGAATTATTTGAGAGAGGAGAGTTTGGGGAAATTTGCAAAGTGATTGAAAAGGGTAGATTTTAGGATTAAAAAGGCTTATATAGTGTTAGGAATAGTTAGGAACCGACCTTGGTTGATAATTAAGTCATTAGGTGAAAAGACCAAAAGACCCCTTTTAAAATAACTGTTGAACCTCTATCTACGGTTGGACCTACGATCCGTAAGTCGACCTACGATCCATCATGTCCTTCCGTAGATAGATTCAGAGACTGCCAACCTTGGACCGTGCAACGACGGACCCAATGTACGATTCGTGGGGCGACCTACGCCGTACATGGCCACCGTAGGTCACATCCTTAGCCCTAAAAATTTAACTAAGTATGGGTCTCACCTACGAATCCTACCTACGACTCGTACATAGATCGACGGTCCTTCGTGGCAAGCCGTATAAAAGTACTGAGGCTTAACATTTTAAGGGACTTGAACTAGCCAACTACGGGCCTAACCTACGGCCTGTAGGTCAGTCCACGGGCTGTACGTGGCTCCGTTGGTACTGGCACCAGAAATTCCAGAAAACAAAAACTCTTTCCTTTACGAATCCGAGGTGTTACAGATTCAATTATTTATTTTCAATCTTATTATGCATTATTTGACTCAATTATATAGTTTTCAATCGATTTCTAATGGCCCCATGTCTATGTCTAATTTATGAACATGAATTATGATTTATTCTTATGAGCTTATGGATTATGATTATAAAAGCTATGCGTGTTTTATGAAAAGGATATTTTACGAACTATGAATGCTTTTGAGATAAGTATCAATGATTTGTGTATGGTTTTCTCAAATATGAATGAAATCATGATTTAGATACTTACAAGGATGAGTGTCTATTAAGAAGAAATTTATGAAATCATGATTTGAAAGGAGCTACACTATGATGACTTATGATTGGATCGGTAGTTTAATTGTGCCTTCCCAAGTATTTTGATATGAAAATGATTATGACTTTACGGTTGGGATTTACTTAGCACCGAGATGAATTTGAGATGGATGCTCTTCCGTTAGTAGAGGCTGGGTCTCTAGCAGTAATTTTCTTGTCCCAAATTACGTGCCCCCATAGGCTTGCCTTAAATGACCTAGCTAGTGGATCCACAATAGCAATTATAAATGAATGTGACGAAGCTTACCTTGGCAAATAGATTCTCCTTTTCTGTGTGAGGGTCATGTCGGATTCCATGTTATAGCTTACATGGTCTTATTGTCGGTTAGTAGTAAACATCCCACAAATGAACTATATTTTATTCAAAGGTTTTATGAAAGCTTTCCTTATGTTTTAAGAATGCATTGACCTTGTTTATGATTCATAAATTTCTTAAAGGCTTTTTACTATGTTTTAGCTTCGTCATGCATATCATGTTTAAAGTCCTCATATGATCATGCCTATGTTCTTATGCATTTCCCCATACTTAGTACATTTAATATACTAATGCATACTTGTACCTATATTGTCTTATAATATAGGATCTGACATTTCTCCTACGGATGTGCTTAAATCGGGATTTCTCAGCTTGACTACTTGGATAGGTGAGTTCTCATGCTCCGAGGACAAAGGCCATTGATGTTCTTATTGTTTTTTATGTTTTTTGTTTCATACTTGTACATGGTGTATGGTTACAATCCAACAACTCTTATATTGATTAGAAAGGCTTATGTCAAACTTAGTAGTATTCCACGTATCTCTTATGTACTATTTTGGTATCTTTATGTCATCTTATTATTTGGGACTTATATCGATTATATCTCTTGAACCGTATCTTTATTACGTCAAGCTTATGTGAAGTGACTTCTTTATGGCCTTTCGGGGTTGTATTCACCATATCACGTCTAGGGTGTACTTTGGGTCATGACAAAAAGGGTCCTGAAGTTTGGAAGAATCCAAGGGACATACTCTTGATAGTTTTGGAGAATGTGGAGTATAGCCTAGACCAAACATTATCCATGTGTAAATCTATGTTGTTCGATTATCTTTGCCTACTCGAGTTGAAATCCCAATTGCTATGCACACACCCCTAGTCTTTTCCAACTTGTTTAGATCTTATTTGTGTTAATTCCCTTTTTTATTGTTTGATCTTGTTGAAATTTTAGTTGTTAGAAAAAACTCCTCATTCTATATTTATATATGTTTGTTGAGAACTCAATTTGCTATCTTGTTGAGTGGTGAAATCATCAGAAGAAGAGTTTCATATAACAATCCTTGTGGCTCAACCCCGACCTCATAAGTTGGGTATTTGTTTTGCATATGACTGCCTATGCCCTAAAATATCAGACAGAGTTCAGTCTTTACCAACAACTAGGTTACCGCACTATCAGTTCCAATAAGTCATAAATGATTTGGAGTCGCTATAGGAATGCTCTAAATGATGAAAAAGAGGCAATAACATAGAAATGACCTAGAGGGTCATTATACTTACATTCCCTCTCTCTATAGAAACCCTTCTCCTTCATTCCCCCAAATTAGTCACCCTCTAAAAGAATCCAAAAATTCTTCTTCGAAGTGATTTCTTGAGTTCAAAGTTGGAAAACCACCATTGAAGCTCTTGCTTTTTCTTCCTCTAGTATGTAAATCTGGTATGTTACTATATTTTCGTGATTTTAAGCTTGATAATGTGATTATGTTGTTAAAATTTCATGGTTTAATTGAGTTTTGCTTTAATCCCACTTGTTTGAACTTGAAATTTTGTGTTTGAAAAAGGGTTTTAGCGCATAAAATTGCTAGATCTAAAGAATATTTGAATATGATACCTAGCATGAGAAATATGCCTATGTTTGCTTGAAATCTGAGTTTTGGAGTGAAGTATAAGTAACCCTTTATGGTTACGTAGTGCATGAAATTATTCTATGATTGAATGGGTGACGGCATTCGGAAGGACAAAATTGTCATTATGTGAATCTTTGATTTTTGACTGAAATTTGTAAATGAGTAGAATCATCTTGTGTTTCTGATATGATTTGAGTGATTTTATTATTGTGGTGAGGATGAAATTGCGAATGAGAGTTCTGAAATTGATTAAATTACTTATTTGTATGCTTGTCGATTCTCAATGATAGATGAATTAACATCCTTCTTAAGAGAAATTGTCCAAAAGATGATATGAACGACTTGTGAATCCTTTGAGGGAAGTCTGAGTATCCATTGGAATTGATTTATGAAATGTTGTTTTCAAATTGGATAACTTTTGGTCATGCAAAACACTGTTAAGCACCTGCGCTTCACAATGGTTACCCTATTTTTTGCAGGTGCAACGCTGATTAGGTGAGAAACTTGACTGTTCGTTGAACCTTGGACTAGCCTTTCACATGTGAAATGCAGGTCTCTAGTTGCAAAACACCTGTGTAATTCTGATTTGCCAAAATATTTTGCCAGTTTTCTAACTGAAGGTGATGCTTTAACTATAGGGTTACAATCTCACACATGTGAGCCACCGATCAAACGCCTGCTGATGTACCGTGGATTTATGGAACTTTTAATGCTTTTAACTTGGGGTTTTGCATGTTTCATGAGCATTTGTTATTAGATGTGATGGTAGTTTGATTGAAATTTTGCAGGAAATATGTTTTGGTACAATTGGGATTGAAAAGTGGCAGCAACAAGCATTTTTGATGATTCATGACTCAACCTACGAGTCGTAGGATGGTCTATGAGCCGTAGGAGTGAGCCGTAGATTGAAGAGTGAATTTTTGGAGCTAAGTGTAAAACAACAAAAGCTTTTGATGAGCTGTAATTACTTCTACGAGCCGTACATTGAGTCATAGAAAAGTTCAGAAAGGTTGAGCTCCAGTACTTGATTGACAGTTGAGCAGGACATGTTGTACAAAGATCTACGGGCCATAGATCATGCCCATAGAAATTGCTCCCCAGATGAAAGACTAGCTGTTGATTGACCAAAAGGACCTACGACCTGTAGGTACCAGGTGTAGATTCGACTGCCCAAGCTTAAGTTCCTTAGGATTTCTTTTTCTGCTCTATTTAGGATTGTGTTTTCTATAAATAATATTTGTTGTATTTTTCATTTTTGGGTTGTTAGAATTTTTGAGATATATACTTTTGGCTTTGAGAATTTACTTGCGAACATTTGGTGCAATTGATTCTTGAAGTGTTGGTTTATATTATTGATTTGTTTTGTTCATCATTTGAAGATTTCAAATTTCATCTACTTTAATTGTAAGTCATGATTTATTCTATTAACCCTATTATAAATTGTGATCACCCAAGCATGACTAGCTAAATCCACAACTAGGGTTGTGGAAACCATGAGTAATTAACAACATAAAACTAATAATTAAGTAATTCTGAAATAGTGTTTATGCATGTATTGTTGATCACTTCGTTTTGAATACTTTTTAATGGTGCCCAACGTTAGAACTTACCTTATTCCTACTTGCCCGACCAAAGAAGTAACGAATTGTAAAAGATATTAAACAACGGAGATTTAGCGTTGATAATCCACTATATAATAGCCTAACCCAAATATGTGAGGGCTAATCTGGGTTTAATGGTAAGGGTTAGTAAAGCATACACACATAGACCGATCAAGTTGCGTGGTAAAATTCCCTATTTCTATTACCAATTACTTAG
Organism: Solanum appendiculatum; assembly: GCA_018342035.1. Lineage (NCBI taxonomy): Eukaryota > Viridiplantae > Streptophyta > Magnoliopsida > Solanales > Solanaceae > Solanum > Solanum appendiculatum. The sequence goes on along the minus strand of JAGDQO010001564.1, from coordinate 171,287 downwards.
GAGATACCTAACTTACTGACTTTGAATGTTAAACATTAGGAAAGGATTACTATTATTAGGTTTACTGCGTTAAGAACTTGTGGGGAACACGTATACCCAAGTTTCATCTCATATTGATCTTACAAAAATGCAAATTTTATTTACTTGGTTACTTGCTACTACAAAAATCAATTATTATTTCGTTTTACAAAACCCTCCTTTTTACGGAAATAAGCTGACTAAAAGTACAATCAATATTAATTATAAAAAGTCTAGATCTTGTTCCTTGTGGGATCGACCCTAACCTTTGTTAGGTTCTTTATTTGACAGCGACCACTTATACTTCTTTAGGGAGGTTTAATTTGGGCGTGCCACCTGCCTCACTTTGTGTTAAATTGCTGAATTGTTTTTACACTCCTATACTTTTCCTTTGCTGAAAAAGACCTCTTGAAAAGGCCAGCCAACCAAGAAGTATCACCAACCCTCTTCTTGTAGGAGTAAGGGAAAAAGTTAAAGTAAGGGCAAGGAAAAAGATCCTTGCAATGCGCTCAATGCAGAAGAGAGGTTTCATGTTAAATTTGAAGGAATGAAAGATATGTATACTCTCTTCAAAAGAAGCCACACCTTTGCTCTAGATAAAAACATTAATATAGCTGGGTTAGGGAAGGAATTCCCTAATATCGTGCAATAGTTTACCAACATAAATTGGATACCCATTGCGAACACCCCAAGAGGCTTCCGCTCCTAGAGTTGGTCATGGAATTTTATGCCTCATATAAGGCAAGACAAAAGTCAATGGGCCTTCATGGGCCACTACAGAAGTTTTCTAAATTTTTCTTCCATTCTTGTCAGAGGGGTAGAGGTTTACATCACATCAGAGGTGATCAACTTTATCTTTTGGGATGAAACAATACGAAAAGGATCTAATTTGCTGAGAAAATTTCTTCTAAAAGCAACCAACTTTAATAGATAGCCAACACTATTGTTTTAGGCCAACCAACGTGGGCTACCATGGCAGGCTAAATTATCCGCCATGAGTTGAAGTTTGAAGCCAAACTTTGGTTTGAATTTGTGTGTTCAGGACTCATTCCTTCAAAATATGATTAGAGTGTTCATAATGAAGCTTCTATACTCATTTATTGTTTAATGATGGGGTCCGCAACAACAATGGTGAACTAGTTGTGACAAAAATATGAAGAAAGGCACAGCAAAAAACCCTCTATATGCCCTTCCTAGTTTTTATTAAAAAATTTGTGCTCAAGCCCATGTGGGGTACCAACCCTTAGACGTAACTTCCTTTGCTATTAGGGTGATTGAAATGGACCATAGGAGAGATGCCAATGCACCACTTATCAAAGTTCAATTCTGCTATGAACTAAAGTTTGAAGCAAAACTTTGGCTTGAATTTGTGTGTGCGGGACTTATGCCCTCCAAATATGATCAGAGAGTTCATAATAAAGTTGTTATACTCATTGCTTCTTTAATGATGGGTTCTACAACAACTATGGGGAAGTAGTTGTGACACAAATATGAAGAAAGGCACGGCAAAAGACCCTCTATATGCCCTTCGTAGTTTTTATTAGCAACTTGTTCGCTCATGCCTAAGTGGGGTACCTACCCTTGGACGCTACTTCCTCTGTTATCGGGGTGATTTATGTGGGCACTGAAGAAGTTGAATCTACATTGGGATGTTGCATCAAATCAGAGGTTGAACGAACTTGATGAGTTTTGCCTAAAAGCATATGAAAGTTCTGCCTTGTATAAGGAAAAGATGAAAAAGTACCATGATCAAAAGATCAAAAAGCGTGCATTTTCTCCTGGTGATTTGTTACTTCTCTTCAATTCAAGGTTGTGTTTGTTTCTTGGCACTCAAATCAAAGTGAATGGGACCGTTCAGAGTCGTTCGACTATTTTCACACGGAGCAGTTGAACTTGAGAATGAGGAAGGAACAAGATTCAAGGTGAATGGTTAAAGGATCAAAATCTACTTGGGACCACCGGAGGAGGTCAAAGAGGTGATCGAAGAATGGGATCTAGACAAAGTTTGCGTAGTCAAGGGATCTGCGTTGTGCCACGACATTAAATCAAGCGCTACTTGGGAGGCAACCCAAGATGGAATTTAGCTAGTTTTAAAGTTTTCTAGTAATTTTTATGTTTCTAAGTTTGAGTTTTGGCTAGATTAGGTTAGTCTAGGGTCCTTGTCTAAAAAGAGTCAAGAAAATGAAAAAGGAAGTCCTAATGTTTGCTACGTGTGCAGGAAAGAAAGAAAAATCCAGAAATTTTTGAAGTGTAGAAGGTTCTATGGTTTGGAACTACAAGTCGTAGGGCAACCCAAAGACCGTAGGTCTAATCTGTATAATATTGGTCACATGTAAGTCAGATAAGGACTGGTTCTACAGTTTCCATCTACGAGTCGTCATTCATTCAATGAACCGTAGATGGCATCCGTAGAATTTGCGGTCTAAATACAGTTGTAGCTTTAAGTCTATGGTTGCACAGTATGAACCGTACATACTTTCACGGTCCATAGTCTTCATCCGTAGACCCTAGGTATGTTTCCCAAATTTTACCAAGTGTTGCATGAAATAACGAAAGTCATCTATGGGCCGTAGGACTTACTACGAACTGTAGATGGGGTTTTGTCAAACTAGTCTATTTAAAATAAAATGACCCGACCTACGACCCCCTCAAATAAAACCCTCCATTTTTAAAAACATTCCCTATTTCCCTCATTTACAACCGATTCAAATCACCAAACCATTACAACCCCTCCTTCTTCCCACCCTTTCACATCCAAATCCCACCTCTTAAAATCCCCACTAATTCTATTTAAATCTTGTCTTCCCTGTTCTCCCCTTCTTTTTCTCTTCTTCCTATTTTTTGATTTATCTGTCTTTGAAATCAGAAGTCGCGGGTCTGGAATCTAGCAAGTTGGTCTTTAAGCTTTAGACGTACACACTCACACAAATTTGTATTTCCTCTATAAGGTACTGATTTTGAACTAAAGTAATTAAATACGTAGTTGAAATTGAGGTTAATTTCTTGACCTAGGGTATATGTAATTGCTTTGTATGTCTAAATTGGCTAAATTGTACCCATGGGATGACAGTAATTGTGAGTGTCGTCGAGTTTGTGTTAAAATGTGAACAAATTAAGTCGAAACATGTTCTTGACTTAGGGTTGGTGATAATATTATGTGTTATTATGAATAAATGATAAGTGTACACCCAAGGGATGAAGGAATTAAATGAAATTGGGTTGCAATGCATGATCTAGATATGTTGAGGATGTATTGATGTTGAAACTATGTGTTTAATGTACATTGGGACTGAAAATTACTAAATTCAGAGTTCACGACTCGATCTACGGGCCGTAGGATTTCCCACATACCATAGATCAATCCCATCATTTACAAAGCACAAAACAGTAACCTAAGTTAGGAATGACGGTTTAATGTAAGGACCGTAGAACCTTTAACAGACCGTACTGGCGAACCGTCATTCCAACTTCAGAAACTAAAAATTTGACTTTCTTTTCTACGGTTGAGTTCTACAAGCTTCTACAGTCCATAAGAACCAACCGTAGGTCCAAAAGTAGTAGAGTTGTCTGAATTTTTTTTGTTGTTCTCGTTTGATTTCGTAATTTGATTTTTAGTCTTGTTCTTGCTTTTCTTTGTATGTTTAAGTACTAATAAATTACTCCACATGTACTATGCAGCCAAAGACTACCAGAACCTATGGGCGAAGGGCATCCACCGAACCTTCAGCCCGACGTCAACTTATTGACGAACGCATAGAGGATGAACTGAGTGGGTCTGAATTTAACCCTGGCTTAGGAAATGACTCACCTAAGTCACCCCGAATGGCTCACCAAAAAACTAGGAAACTTGCTATTGTCCTGGTGTCGAAGGGGTCGAACTCCGCTAGCCATGATGGTGCATCCTAGTGTGAGGAGGGAGCACAAAGTTCTAGAGAGGGTAGTAAAGAGTCACATCCCAGCGTAGCTTTCGACTCTAAGCCTGCCTCACAGTCTGAGTCAGGCTCCGACTCAGAGTCTGTCTCCAAATCTGCCTCTGATGCCTTTGAGACCAGAGAGGCATGTGACCCCCCACCCCCAGACCGTCGGAGCCTATACCGATTGATAGTGAGTCAAACCTATGGTGTTTGGAGGGCATGTTTCAAATCTATAACGATGTCATCCGCCTAAATGCGCAGAACAAGCATGCCAGGCTGATTACAGGGGAGCAATGAGTCCTCACAGGCACCCTCCACACCATACCAACTTTACATGAGCTTTTTAGGAGGCACAAATGTGAGTGGATGGCAGAGACACCGGGCAAGTACAGCTCGATTATGGTGCAAGAGTTCTATGCATCGTACGCGGCGATAGTGTAAAAGGTGATGCCCCCGAGGAAAAAAGGCATTAGAGTAGCCTCCACTTCTCTCTTTACTAGTACGGGACATCCCCGTGGACATATTCGAGGCCACAATTAGCCATTTTATTTACAGCCCATCTCACACCCTATTGATTAATACGGCCAAGTTTGACTACTAGATGCAGCTGGTCCGGAACAAAGTAGCTATGAAAGACAAAACACAGAGGGAGAGACTGCTACGCTGGGTGGTAGGCCACATTACTGAGCAGGGGGTAGATGTAGATTGGTTCTTGAACTTGAGACTACCAATCAAGAAGGCCATGCAGAATTTTGCAGCCAAGTTTTGGTGGTCGATAGTTCGGGTAAAATTGTCCCCTACGATGGCGGACAACCAGTTGACCTGGGATAGGACAGTGATGATAGCGTAACTGATGGGGGGGAATGAGATAGATTTTTCCCTGGTTATCATTGTTGAGATTCATGAGCGGGCATTCCAGAAGACTACCACACTTTCGTTTCCTTGCATGTTATTCAGGCTATGTATAGAGGAGACTGTCTCGGTCTACCATGCTGAGCAGTACATTGAGGTGACTAAGACAGTGGATGTCGGCCTTATTCGGAATGATTCAAACCCCGCAGCACAACGATGGGGTATTCAGCTTGATATTCAACGTATGGGCGAGGCATTAGCAACAGAGAATTCCAAGGAGGGCACTATTTTAGTCCCCACTATGGATCCTCGTGAGACTACTCCCCCTTCCTTTTCATCAGGCCCAGTTGTGAGCACACCACGTGCTCCACTCCCTACAGGTTCCGTCTTGCTGCCACTTGCCAGACTCTAGAGATTGGAGACTCAAATGGCAGCCTTACTTCAGCACATTTGACCTTGGATGAGCAAGGTAGTGGAGGACTCTAAGGAAAGGATGCAGAGGGTCATTGATGATAAGATTCAAATAGTGCATTGGAGGATTGATGCCTTCGAGCTTAGGATGCTAGATAGGCCCCAGCTTGGGCCGACTGTAGACCTCGCCACCTTCCGGACTGAGCAGACTACTGATATAGAGGAGGAGCATAGAGCGAAGAAAAGAGAGCGGCAGGAGCTTGAGGCTTTACAGCATCAGTCTAGAGGTGATGAGGAGATCCAACAAAGGAGAATGAGGGAGCTGGCTATTGGAGCTTCCGATTCGGGGAGCACTACTGATGGTGCCCCCTATAATACAATAGAGGGCGTCACTGAGGGTGCCTCAGAGATTGATACACCGAGTTTGGGGTGACCAGACCCACTAGCCTCTTGATATTCATCGGCGCTTGTGCGCCACAGGTTTGTCTCACCTTATGCTTTTCATTTTATCTGTGCATTAAGAACACTGCACTATTTTTTTATATAGGGGTGGGATGAATGCATTGTGAGTGTTAGGGTGAACTCTGAGTAACCCAACTCACAATCCTTCCTTGGGGTTTTCTTGCCTGTGTTCTTTTTTTCCAAGGAACTATTTAATTTCTGTCAAACCGGCATGTTTAGGATAGTAAATTGTAGAAGTAGACTACAAACAAAAGCATGATAGCAATAGAGCATGAAATTGACACCCTTCCAAAATTTTGAAAAATATGCTATATCTATGTGATTGATAAGTCGAATGTGTAGGATCTTTGTATGACATGATAGGAATCAATTGGACAACAGGACTTAAGCTATGACATGAATCGGATACACTGATGATTTGATAGTGAAACAATGTGTTGTGTGTGTGTGAGGATATTTGTATATTCATACTGTATGTCCAAATCTAAAACTTGCCCCATTAGTCTTCCTAAGATGCTTTAAACTGTGAATTAGGAAAGGATCATAGGCCTTTGTGTAAAATGAGTCCACTTAAGCCTACAAGCAACCAACCAAATAACTAAATTGCTCCCTTCGATCCGAAATTATGAGCCTAAATAAGACCATTCTTTCAATAAGCCCAATTCACCTTCCCTGAGTAAATTCATTAAAACTTTGCATTGGCCCTGGTCCCTCCTTATATATTGTGTACCTCAAATCAGGCTAAAAGCCTAAGTTGAGGGTGGCTACTTCAGAGTGTCCACCTTGATTTGGCCTTTTTCCTTCTTGGGATATCATGCACCTCAACTCATACTAAAAACCTAAGTTGTGTGTGGCTATTGCAGAGGAAAAAAAGAAAAGAAAGAGGTATCAAAAGAATTGTGCGTGGATATAAGAAGAAAAATGTGTAAGAATGTCTGAGATGGTGTGATTGAATACAAGAGTGAAGAGAATGTCAAGCATAAATGAAAAGTTGAAGAAAAGTTAAAACAAGCAAGAAAATCAAGTCAAAAATCACACCCGAGCCTCAATGAATAATACGGAAAAAAGCAAAAAATGAGACAATGCCATGATTGGTTGTAAAAGAGGAAAGTAGCCGATGTAATGTCAAGGAGGGCAGAGAAGTCACTTAATATCCAAATATATCATACCTGACACTGAGCCTACGTTACAAGCTAAGAAAGTCCTATACTGATCCTAATTTAACAGTTTGAAAATCGAAGTGTAGAAAATAAGGGCAAGCCTATAGTATTGTGCATGTACTGTATTGAATTTGATTATGAGTGTGAGCATATACTGAGTCCCTTAAATTGAGCTATAATCAAATTCTGTGTGAATCCAGGGATTTCTTTGCGGTGAGGGAACAAAGTTACATTATTGAAGAGTTAGTATCGTGGTGATTGTTATCTGTGTATGTGAATGTGTCTATTGGTACATATATGTCATAAATTGATCCACATGAGTTGGCTTGTTGTTAAAGATAATGTTTGCACTGTGTTTGAAATTAATAAGGAAGATTGATGTTAAAACAATGCCATGTGATTGTTTGAGTTTTAGGTTGCTTCTGTGTGGTGTCGTTTAGTATATATAGTATCATTTTGAGTTTATTGTGTCACTTGAGGACAAGCAACGATTTTAAATTGACGGTGTTGATATACCATGGATTTACGGTACTTTTAATGCTTTTAACTTGGGTTTTGCATGTGTCTTGAGCATTTTTATTAGATATGATAGTATTTTGATTGAAATTTTGTAGGAAATAGGTTTTGGTGCAGTTGGGATAGTAAAGTGGCAGCAACAGACATTTTCGATGATTGACGACTCGACCTATGAGCCGTAGGAGTGAGCTGTAGATTGAAGAGTGAATTTTTAAAGCTAAGTGTAAAACAACAAAAGCCTTTGATGAGCCATAGTTACTTCTACGAGCCATACATGTGAGTCATAGAAACGTTCAGAAAGGTTGAGCTCCAGTACTTGATTAATGGTTGAGCAGGACGGGCCGTACAAAGATCTACAGGCCATAGATCATGCCCGTAGAAATTGCTCCCGAGATGAAAGACTAATTGCTTACTGACGGAAGGGACCTACGAGCCGTAAAACAACCTATGAGCCATAGGTACCAGGCGTAGATGCGACTGCCCAAGCCAAATTTTCTTAGGATTTTTTTTCTTACTCTATTTAGGATTGTGTTTTCTATATATATTAGTTGTATTTTTCGCTTTTGGGCTATTAGACTTTTAGAGATACATATTGTTGGCTTTGAGAATTTACTTGCAAACATTTGGTGCAATTGATTCTTGAAGTGTTGGTTTATACTATTGCTTTGTTTTGTTCATCAATTGAAGATTCCGGATTTCATCTACTTTAATTGTAAGTCATGATTTATTCTATTAACCCTATTATGAATTGTGATCACTAAAGCATGAGTAGTTAAATCCACAACTAGGGTTGTGGAGCCATGAGTAATTATCTACGTAAAACTAATAATTAAGTAATTTTGAAATAGTGTTTATGCATGTATTGTTCATCTCTTCGTTTTGAATGCTTTTTAATGGTGCGCAACGTTGAACTTCCCTTATTCCCACTTGCCTGACCAAGGAAGTAACAAATGGGAAAAGAGACTAAACAATGGAGATTTAGCATTGATAATCCGCTATCTAGTAGCCTAGCTCAAATATGTGAGGGCTAATCTGGGGATAATGGTAAGGGTTAGTAAAGCATACATCCATAGACCGACCAAGCTGCGTGGTGAAATTCTCTATTTAGATGACCAACCACTTAGGTGACCTAGCTTACCGACTTTGCATCATAAACATTAGGAAGTGATTACTATTATTAGGCTTACTCCGTTAAGAACTGGCGAGGAACATGTATACCCTAATTTCATCTCATATTGATCTTACAAAACTGGGAATTTTGTTTACTTGGTTACTTGCTACTGCAATAAATCAATTAATATTTCATTTTACAAAACCCCCCTTTTTACAAAAATAAGCTGACTAAAAGTACAATCAACATTAATTAGCCTAAGTCTAGACCTTGTTCCTCGTGGGATCAACCCTAACCTTTGTTAGGTTCTTTATTTGACAGCGACCCTTATACTTCTTTAGGGAGGTGTAATTTGGGTGTACCACCTCCCTCACTTTGTATTTAATTGCTGAATTGTTTTTACACTGATATACTTTTCCTTTTCTGAAAAAGACCTCTTGAAAAGGGAAACCAACCAAGAAGTATCACCAACCCTCTTCTTGTAAGAGTAAGGGAAAAAACTAAAGGGCAAGGAAAAAGATCCTTGCAATGCGCTCAATGCGGAAGAGAGGATTCATGTTGGAGTTGAAGGAATGAAAGAGAACTATACTCTCGTCAAAAGCAACTGCACCTTTGCTCTAGAGAAAAACATTAATATAGCTGGGTTAGGGAAGGAATTCCCTAATATTGTGCAATAGTTCACCAACATAAATTGGATACCCATTGCGAACACCCCGAGAGGCTTCTTTCTAGAGTTGGTCATGGAATTTTATTCCTCATATAAGGCAAGACAAAATTCAATGGGCCTTCATGAGCCACTACAGAAGTTTATAAATTTATCTTCCACTCATGTCATAGATCTAGAGGTTTACATCACACAAGATGTGATCAACTCTATCTTTTGAGACGAAACGATACGAAAAGGATCTAATTTGCTGAGAAAATTTCTTTTAAAAGCAACCAACTTTAATTAGTAGCCAACACTATTGTTTTAGGCCAACCAACCTAGGCTACTATGGGAGACTAAATTTTCCGCCATGAATTGAAGTTTGAAGCTAAACTTTGGCTTGAATTTGTGTGTGCAGGACTTATTCCCTCCAAATATGACCAGAGATTTCAAAATGAAGCTTCTATATTCATTGATTGTTTAATGATGGGGTCCAAAACAACAATGGGAACCATTTTTGACCCAAATATGAAGAAAGGTACAGCAAAAGACCCTCTATATTCCCTTCCCAAGTTTTATTAAAAAATTCATGCTCAGGCCCAAGTGGGGAACCTACCCTTGGACGCTACATCCTCTGCTATTGGGGTGATTGACTTGGAACATAGGAGAGATGCAATGCACCAAATATCAACGTTCAATTCTGCCATGAACTAAAGTTTGAAGCAAAACTTTTGCTTGAATTTGTGTGTGCAGGACTCATGCCCTCCAAATATGATCAAAGAGTTCATAATGAAGCTACTATGCTCATTACTTCTTTAATGATGGGTTCTACAACAACTATGGGGAAGTAGTTGTGATGCAAATATGAAGAAAGGCACGACAAAAGACCCTCTATATACCCTTTGTAGTTTTTATTAGCAAATTGTTCGCTCATGCCCAAGTGGGGTACCTACCCTTGGACGTTACTTCCCCTACTATCGGGGTGATTGATGTGGATCAAAGGAGAGATGCCGATGCATCAAAGATCAAAAAGTATAAAGTAGAAATACTGGGTTACCAATCTTCCCCTACTGATAGTCTGAATGAACCAACTCCCATGGAATTGGGACATGCAGCGATGGGAGAGAATACTACTCCGCAGTACCGTAATCTCAACCATCATCCAACCAAAGTTCCTAACACATACTTAAGGAAGTAACTGCTTCTAGTGACCGCCAACTGAAAAAGTTTGTGAAGTCTCTAGTGACATGCTCATGGCTGCGGTGCAAAGAGCAATAAGTAGCTTAGTTAAGAACATAAGTTGTGTAAATGGGTTGAGGTGGTAAAATGGGCCATCACTAGTTTGAAAACTATTATGAATAATTTACAAGGAAAGGCTACGATAGAGGATAGTAAAGTGGCTGTGTTGGCTGAAGTAATAACAGGTTTGAGAAAAACCCTTGGACCAATAGATGCTTTGATGCAGAGCATGGGGATCACTAAGGAGAGAGCCAATGTGGAGACAAAAATGATGCAACAGTTCATGGAGGAGTCCCTGAAGAAACACACTAGCAAGGAAATGAAGTTGAGTCTAGCGCACTGTTCGAGCAACACAAATGTGATACACACAACAAAATAGAGGCAGATGTTGAAGAAGAAGAAATCCAGTGATCCAGGGAGTATTTCTCTCTTTATGACTTATCTCTGGTAGCATTGAGGGAAATTCTAATTTTATGTTTGGGGGTTATCATTTGAAGTTATTTGTGTGTTAATTTTTAAGTTAGATAGTATTTGTGTGTTAATTTTTATGATTATGACAGTTGATTTTCTCCCTTTTTGTTATGAATGTTGAACTATGCATGTATGTGTGAATTCTTGATTGTTGGATAGCCTGGTTAGTCTTATACTTCACTATTGCTTTATTACTCGTGCTTGATTGAAATTCGCGCTTAGTCTCTTTCAAAAAGACCTTGTTCTTTCAATGACAATAGGGCGTAGAATCATATTTGCCTTTGGGAATAGTTGTTAGTTTAATAAACTCCAAGGGTTTTCTTTATACCGCGGTTCTTTTCAAAGGAGCAAAATAGTTCTTTTTATATTTCTTTATTATCTAGTTCTTGAGCCTTTTGTGTGGAATCGGATTGGTGTTCCCTATGATAGATTGAGAGGTGACTTTCTTATGGGAAAATGCCAAGTTTTACTTTTAAATTGAGTCTTGTATCGTATCCCTTGCAAGAGAGACCACCAAAAAATTTACTGGAAGAGGAAGTTTGTTTGAAAAAAATGATTTCAAAAATGGAAAAGAGTGAATTGAAAATCAATCTCTTGTCATGGGTCGTACATTCTTGATTTGGCTTTATGATTTACAAGTGGGATCGCCCTGTTGCAGCTGTCAAAAGTCATTCGAATTAATTGAATTTGAGACTAGTTTGAGAATTTGTTGGATTGTAATGCCTTGTGCAGAAAGGATTTGATTTATTCTTGTATGTCTGTGTCTTCTAGAACTTACTCCTAAATGTATTTCAAGAAGAAATTCTAGATGATTTGCCTTATCTTGAAAGACGAACCTAAGCCTTTTTGACCAACTACTTTATCACAAATACCCCTTCAAAATAACATGATCTTAGTCAGACCAATTGTTCCTAAATCAAATTCCTTGGCCACCATGTCGCATACCTTGAACATTTGTAACCCTCTACCTTGACACACTCATGTCTCCCTATTTACCAATGATTTGTGATGTATGCTTAAAGCCTAAGTTTGGGGGAGAAAAAGAGAAAAAGTGAATGAAGTTGAAATGTAGGCAAAAGCCTAAATTTAGGGGTTCGTGCAACAATGAAATAATGAGGTTTGAGCTGAACGTATAGAGCACCATAAGCTTTAATCTGAAAAGTGTTGAAAAGATTTCATGAATGTGACACCTCGGATTCGAAAAGAAGGAATTTCTGGTTTTTCAGGTCTAGTGAAAGTACTAACAGAAGCCAACTACGGATCGTAGGTCGACTTAAGGGCCGTAGGTAGGAAACGTAGATGGCAAGGTAAATATTTTTAAAATGTCAAGTTTCAAGATCCTTTCCACGACTCAATAGGACGGTCCGTCGTTGCTTCTACGGACCATAGGTAGGTCTCGTAGGTCATCCCTATACTTAGTGAAATTTTAAATCCTTAACTTGGGATCTATGATTGCATGTACAGTCCTTAAATGGACCTACGAACCGTACATGGGGTCGTATCGTTTGAAGGTCCAAAATCATAGTTTTTAATCTTTCTACGGTTGACCAGGACGGTCCGTAGTTGGACCTATAGACCTTAGGTATGAACCATAAGTCGAAGTCGACAATTATTTTAATGGGTCTTTTGGTATTTTTCCTAATTGATCTACTCCTAATCTAAGTCGGTTAAGCCCTAATCCTAGACCCTCTATAAGGCTTCTAAGCCTAATTCTATTCATTCTAATCACTCCCAACTCCCTTCAAAATCTTTTTCCAAATATTTCTCTCTCTAGAAGCTTGAAGAAAAAGAAGAAGAAGGAGAACCTAGGGTTTCAAGATCAAGCCTCCTAATCCTCCATTGTTGGTGGGCTTTTGGCATCAATGTATGATAGCTTTCACCTATAGAGTCCTTTCCTCCATAGGGTACCTAAATTCTCCAATTTTGTAAAGTTAGAATCTCCAAATGAAATTAGGGTTTTCTTCAATCTCATGGGTTCTTTCCAATTATGAACTAATTGATTGAATTATGTTTATTTATGCATGAATTCAGTTGATTGAATGATTTTAAGGTTAAAGTATATGAGCCCATGCATGATTTATGATTTCTAAGCTATGAGTTTATTATGAAGTTTATAATGATCAAAAGGATGAGTTTTATGAAGTTATGCATGTTCAATTATGAAATTTATAATGATTTAAGGTTACTTTGAGAGTGAAGAATCAATTTTGTTGTTGATGTAGTGTGAAAGGATTTTCTCATATAAAGGATTCATAAGGGTTGAAAGGTTTTCTCAACTAAACTTTGAATCAAGATTCAGGAGCTATTCTAATGAACTCTAGCTTGAATTGGCTATTGGATGTGTTTTCCATAAATAAAAAGGGGCAAGAGGCGATTACCCATGTTCCCTAATGATAAGACAAGAGACGATTACCCATGTCTAATAATGATAAGATAAGGTATGAATTATGACTATTCCGTGGGATTTATGCTTAGCACCGAGTGGATAAGTGGTGATTACCCATGTCCCATAAACTATGTGCCACCATAGGTTGTCTTGATAGACATTAGCTAGTGGATCCACTTAAGCTAGAAGTCATGGTTCTTACCTTGGCAAGTAAGTGCACCTCTTTTCGGTGTGGGGTAGACACTGGATTCCATGTTATAGCTCACATGGTCTATGTCGGTTAACGCTAATTTCCCACAATGATGAACTAAGGTTACTTTCTGAAGGTTTCTCAAGCATCTGTTGTTTTAAGATGATTTCCTTGCATTGACCATGGCTTTTTATCTCATGTTTTCTATTACGCTATCATATGATTTAACTTGGTCATTGTATCTTATGTATAGCCCTTTTTGCAGGATTTTGATAACCTTTATGCATAGTTATCATACTTGGTACATTCTTGTACTAACGAATACTCTTTGCCTATATTTTCTCACAAGTGTAGGATCCGGCTCATCTACATCCTCCCGTGGCTAGTTCGTTGTGATAAAGGCTTTGAAGACTTGGTGAGTCCTCATATGCTCAAGGACAATGCCAAATTTATCTTTTATGTCAATTTCTTTTTAGAATTTTTATGGGTTACATCCCACTTTCATTCTATTCATATATTAGATGGCTTTGAGACTATGTTTAGACTTCTGCTACTTTTGTCAACTCCTTTGATATGAATTGTCTTTTGAACTCTTATCTACTATTATCTTGTATGATGCATGTTAAGTGTCTTGTATAGGGTCTTTCGGGGTCTTGTACGCCATGTCACAACTAGGGGGTACTTTAGGTCGTGACAAACTTTGTAATCAGAAAACAAGGTTTTAGAAAGGCCTTAGGAGGTCTCATAAGCCACATCGAGTAGAGTCTTGTTAATGGGTGTGAGGGGTAACACACTTATGAATGAGAGGCTATAAAATGTTTAGGAAACTCTATTTCTTTCATCACTCTAAAATCGTGCGAAAGAGTTTAACTCTATATGTCTCTCTCTCCTAATCCCTATCCGATGCTTTTCAGGATATGGCCACTCGAAGGGTATATGCTAGGAGGAATGCGAGAGAGAATGTGGAACAAGAAACTCCTCAAGTTCTGGTCAACCCTTTGGCCTAGCAAGTGACTAATGCAGAGTTTAGGGCTGCTTTTCAAGTGTTGGCCCAAGCCATGACGGCTCAAGCCAATAGGGAGGTTGTAGTCCCATGAACCCAAATATGGGCACAACGGCATCTAGAGTGAGGGACTTCACTAGGATGAATCCTTCGGAGTTTCTTGGGTCTAAGGTTGAGGAAGATCCTCAAGAGTTCATTGATGATGTGTATAAGGTGCTAATGATCATGGGTGTAACCCCGATGGAAAAGGCCGAGTTGGCCACTTATCAACTCAAAGGTGTGGCTAAATTGTAGTTTGAGCAATGGAAGAGTGAGAGGTCGGTTGATGTGGGTCCTCTTGATTGGGAGAAATTTAAGGTTGCTTTCCTTGATAGGTTCTTTCCCCTTGAGATAAGGGAGGCAAGGGTGCTTGAGTTCATCAATCTTAGTCAAGGAAACATGAGTGTGAAGGAATATATTTTGAAATTCACACAATTGTCTAGGTATACTCCTACTAGGGTTGTCGATCCTAGGGCAAAAATGAGTAAGTTTGTTTCGGGAGTGCCTGAAATGGTGGTCAGAGAATGCCGTACCACTATGCTTATCCATTATATGGACATTTCTTGTCTAATGGCTCATGGTCAACAAATAGAAGAGGAGAAACTTAAGGAAAAGTCTAGGGAGGAAAAGAGGGCTAAGACCGGTGATGGTGACTTTTCACACTCAAGGTCAGATGGGTACGATAGTCCTAAGTTTCGACAAAGGTTCTCCGGTCAAGGTTCCTCCAATGCTCCTCCTAAGTTCAACAAGGAGAGGGTGTATAACCCTAGGCCTCAAGGAGGGAATGGTGGTGGACCTCTATTGTTTAATTGTGCCAAATGTGGAAAGAAACATGAGGCTAAATACCTAGCTGCTTCCAATGCATGCTTTGGTTGTGGCAAGATGGATCATAAGATTAGGGATTGTCCCTCTGTTTCTAAGAATGAAGGAGATAACCATTGATGGGGTCAACCTAATTCTTCGTCGGGTTCTAGTGGGAGTCAAAAGTGAAACAAATTATATGCACTCCAAACTCATCATGAGTAAGAGAATTCTCCCGATGTGGTTACCGGTATGTTGAAAGTTTACCATAATGATGTTTATGCTTTGCTTGATACCGGTGCTACTTTATCTTTTCTGACATCATATGTGGCTATGAGGTTTGATGTTCTTTCGGATGTGTTAGTAGATTCTTTTTTGTCTCTACTCCTATTGGTGAATCTATTGTGGCTAAGAGAGTCTATAGAAATTGTCCCGTCTCCTTATCCCATAGAGTCACTCATGTTGATCTTATAGAGCTTGATATGTTAGATTTTGATGTTATTCTTAGGATGTATGCGCTGAATTCATGTTATCTATTGAACGTAGGACCCGAGTGGTCAAGTTTTAGTTTCCAAATGAGCCTATCCAAGAGTTGAAAAGGGGAAATTCTATGCATACGAGTCGATTTATTTCTTGTCTTAAAGTTAGGAAGATGATTTATAAGGGTTGCATATACCACCTTGTTCAGTTTAGGGATGTGGATTCTGAAACCCCTATCTTTGAGTCGGTCCCCATTGTAAATGAGTTTTCAAAAGTGTTTCCCGATGAGCTACCTGGTGTTCTCCCGAAAGGGAAATAGACTTTGGTATTGATATTCTCCCAGATACGCAACCTATCTCTATTCCTCCTTATCGAATGGCTCTGGCAGAACTTAAGGAATTGAAGGAGCAATTGAAAGACCTGTTAGATAAGGGCTTCATCTGACTGAGTATCTCTTCATGGCGTGCTCCAGTTTTGTTTGTTCGAAAAAAGGATGGTTCGCTTCGCATGTGCATTGATTATCGGCAATTCAATAAGGTTATTATTAAGAATAAGTATCATCTCCCAAGGATAGATGGCTTGTTTAACCAACTCCAAGTAGCGAGTTACTTCTCTATGATTGACCTTCGGTTGGGCTATCACCAATTGAGGGTGAAGGAAGATGACATTCCAAAGACAGATTTCTGGACTAGATATGGTCCCTACAAATTCTTGGTAATGTTATTTGTTTTGACAAATGCTCCGGCTGCATTTATGGATTTGACGAATAGGGTGTTTAGACAATACCTAGATATTTTTATGTATGTGTTCATCGACGATATTTTGATTTACTCAAGGAGTGAAGATGAGCATACCAATCATTTGAGGATTGTGTTGCAAGTTCTTAAGGAATAACAACTCTTTGCGAAGTTTAGTAAATGCGAGTTTTGGTTGAGGTCTGTGGGTTTTCTTTGTCACATTATTTTTGGTAAGGGTATTGAAGTAGATCCTAAGAAGACGGATGTGGTTAAGAGTTGGCCTAGACCTCTATCCCCTTCAGATATTCAAAGTTTCTTCAGTTTAGCCTGTAACTATAGAAG
Organism: Solanum appendiculatum; assembly: GCA_018342035.1. Lineage (NCBI taxonomy): Eukaryota > Viridiplantae > Streptophyta > Magnoliopsida > Solanales > Solanaceae > Solanum > Solanum appendiculatum. The sequence goes on along the minus strand of JAGDQO010001564.1, from coordinate 154,509 downwards.
GTTTGTTGAGGAGTTCTCTTCAATTGCCTCTCCATTGACGACATTGACCGAAAAGAAAGTTAAGTTTGTATGGTCTGAAGCATGTGAGAAGAGCTTCCAAGAATTGAAAGATAGGCTTACCTCCGCTCCGGTGTTGACTCTACCGGAAGGATCCGATGGATTTGTAGTTTATTGTGATGCCTCAAGAATTGGGTTGGGATGTGTCCTTATGCAAAATGGGAAAGTGATTGCTTATGCTTCGAGGCAGCTTAAGATTGAGAAGAACTATCCTACCCATGACTTTGAACTAGCGGCAGTCGTGTTTGCTCTAAAGATTTGGAGGCATTACTTGTACGGTGTTCATGTTGATGTCTTCACCGACCACAAGAGTTCGCAATATGTGTTCAAGTAAAAGGATCTGAATCTTCACCAAAGGAGGTGGCTTGAGTTGCTAAAGGACTATGACATGAGTGTCCTCTATCACCCCGGCAAGGTGAATGTGGAGGCGGATGCCCTTAGTCGGTTATCCATGGCTACCGTTGCTCATAATGAGGATGATAAGAAGGAATTAGTTCAAGATATTCATAGATTAGCCCGATTGGGTGTTCGGTTGATTGATTCTCATGAAGGAGTTGTTGTTCATAATGGTGCAGAATCATCTTTTGTGTCGGATGTGCAAGCAAAGCAAGGTCTTGATCCAATTTTGATGGAATTGAAGGAAGTGGTGCTTAAAAAGTCCGTTGAGACTTTCTCCCAAGAGGGAGATGGTGTACTTAGATATCAAGGTCGTTTGTGTGTTCCGAATGTGTATAACTTTAGGGAGAAGATTTTATCAGAAGCCTATAGTTCTCAATATTCCATTCACCCGGGAGCCACCAAGATGCACCGTGACTGGCAGGAGGTCTATTAGTGGAATGGGATTAAGAAACACATTGCGGAATTTGTGGCGAAGTGTCCTAATTGTCAACAAGTGAAAGTTGGGCATCAAAATCCGGGAGGTTTGTCCCAAGATATTAGTATTCCTACTTGGAAGTGGGAAGATTTTAATATGGACTTCATTGTTGGTTTACCACGTACCCGTCGACAATTTGACTCGATTTGGGTTATTGTGGATCGTATGAAGAAATCAGCTCATTTCATTCCCGTCAAGGTTTCTTATTCGGTGGAAGACTATGCTAAGTTGTACCTAAGGGAGATGGTTAGGTTGCATGGAGTGCCCCTATCCATCATATTTGATCGTGGCACCCAATTCACTTCTCAGTTTTGGAAATCTTTCCAAAATGGGCTTGGTACTCGCGTCAAGCTTAGCATGACCTTTCATCCTCAAACCGATGGGCAAGCGGAGCGTACTATCCAAACTTTGGAAGATATGTTGAGAGCTTGCGTGATTGATTTCAAGGGTAATTGGGATGATCATTTGCCTTTGATTGAGTTTGCTTACAATAATAGCTATCATTCGAGTATTGGTATGGCTCTATTTGAGGCTCTTTATGGCAAGAGATGTAGATCTCCTATAGGTTGGTTTGAAGTTGGAGAAGTTGCTTTGATAGGTCCCGAATTGGTACATGAGACTATGGAGAAAGTTTGGCTTATTAGAGAAAGGTTAAAAACGGCTCAAAGTCGACAAAAGTCCTATGCCGGTGTTAGAAGGAGAGATCTAAAATTTGATGTTAATGATAGGGTCTACTTGAAAATCTCACCCATGAAGAGTGTGATGAGATTTGGAAAGAAAGGGAAGCTTAGTCCCGTTATGTGGGTCCATATGGACCTACGAACCGTACATGGGGTCTCATCATTTGAAGGTCAAAAATCATAGTTTCTGAATCTTTCTATAATTGACCAGGACGGTCCATAGTTAGACCTACGAACCGTAGGTATGAACCGTAAGTCGAAGTCGATAGTTATTTTTAAGGGTCTTTTGGTCTTTTTCCTAATTGATCTATTCCTAATCTAAGTCGATTAAGCCCTGATCCTAGACCCTATATAAGGCTTCTAAGCCTAATTCTATTCATTCTAGTCACTCCCAACTCCCTCCAAATTTTTCTCCAAATATTTCTCTCTCTAGAACCTTGAAGAAGAAGAAGGAGAACCTAGGGTTTTAAGATCAAGCCTCCTAATCCTCCATTGTTGGTGGGCTTTTGGCATCAATGTATGATAGCTTTCACCTATAGAGTCCTTTCCTTCATAGTGTTCCTAAATTCTCCAATTTTGTTAAGTTAGAATCTCCAAATGAAATTAGGGTTTTCTTCAATCTCATGGGATCTTTCCAATTATGATCTAGTTGATTGAATTATGTTTATTTATGCATGAATTGAGTTAATTGAATGATTTTAAGGTGAAATTATATGAGCCCGTGCATGATTTATGAATTCTAAGCTATGAGTTTATGATGAAGTTTATGAATAATAAAAAGGATGAGTTTTATGAAGGTATGCATGTTCAATTATGAAATATATAATAATTTAAGGTTGCTTTGAGAGTGAAGCATCAATGTTAATGTTGTAGTATGAAAGGATTTTCTTACATAAAGGACTCATAAGGGTTGAAAGGTTTTCTCCACTAAACTTTGAATCAAGATTAATGAGCTATTCTAATGAACTCTAGCTTGAATTTGCTATTTGATATGTTTTCCATAAATAAATAGGGGCTAGAGGCGATTACCCATGTTCCCTAATGATAAGACAAGAGTCTATTACCCATGTCTAATAATGATAAGATAAGGTATGAATTATGACTATTCCGTGGGATTTATGCTTAGCACTGAGTGGACAAGTGGCGATTACCCATGTCCCATAAACTTTGAGCCACCATAGGTTGACTTGATAGACATTAGCTAGTGGATCCACTTAAGCTAGAAGTTATAGTTCTTACCTTGGCAAGTAAGGGCACCTCTTTTCGGTGTGGGGTAGACACCAGATTCCATGTTATAGCTCACATGGTCTATGTCGGTTAAAGCTAATTTTACACAATGATAAACTAAGGTTACTTTATGAAGGCTTCTCAAGCATATGTTGTTTTAAGATGATTTCCTTGCATTGACCATGGCTTTTTATCTCATGTTTTCTATCATGCCATCATATGATTTAACTTGGTCATTGTATCTTATGTATAGCCCTTTTTGCCTTATGTTGATAACCTTTATGCATAGCTATCATACTTGGTACATTCTTGTACTAATGCATACTCTTGCCTATATTTTCTCACAAGTGTAGGATCCGGCTCATCTCCATCCTCTCGTGGCTAGTTTTTGAAGACTTGTGAGTCCTCATATGTTCAAGGACAATGCCACGTTTATCTTTTATGTCATTTTCTTTTTAGAACTTGTATGGGTTACGTCCTACTTTCATTCTATTCATGTATTAGATGGCTTTGAGACTATGTTTAGACTTCATCTACTTTTGTCAACTCTTTTGATATAAATTGTCTTATGAACTCTTATCTACTATTATCTTGTATGATGCATGCTAAGTGGCTTGTATAGGGTCTTTCGAGGTCTTGTACGCCATGTCACGTCTAGGGGGTACTTTAGGTCGTGATAATGAATGAAGAAATACAAAAAAATTATGGGTGCTAGCTCAACGTATGCACATACCTAAAGTGAAAAGAAGAATGGAAGCTGAGGAAGTGAACGTTGTAACAAGGGAGAAATAAGATAGAAGGCAAAAAAAAGTGAGTGATATGCTCAAGTGAAAATGAAATGGAAACATTAGGGAAGTATCTTAGTCACTTGACCAAATGATACCCTACCTTTTGCCCAAGCCTAAGCGAAACCCACCAATCTATGGAGATTTAGAGCCTTGTCAATCTACATTAGTGGCTATCTATATACAGGGAAAACCTATGGGTCAATATGTATATACTTGAATTCATTTGTGAGAGTGAGTGATTGTGCGTGATCTATTATACCTTGAATTGACATTCTTAATTTTGTGTGGGATTCTCTCTTATGTGAGCGGTATTGCATCCTTCACATGAATTGTGATATCTTGATTTCAATTGAGTTGAATGAAGATTGTACTTGAAAGAAAAATTATCCCAAAATTGCACACTAAAAGTGTTTTGTTTGAAAAAGATGAAAAACATGTGCCCACTGAATTCTGGTGCAACCAATCATGAGTTTGTTCTTGTATAGAAGTTTTTTATTTTGAGTCTTTTTTTAATTGTTTAGAGTGAAGTATGTAATTATGTGAATCCTATTTAGGTGTCTCTAAACATTAATCCTATGCTTAGTTTGTATTTTATTCGAGGACAAGCAATAGTTCAAGTTTGGGGGTTTGATGAGTTGGTATTTTACCGACTCATTAGACTCAAATTCATGAATTATGTCATGTTCTAATGCTATATTTAGGGGTTTTAGCCCCTAGTTCTCTTAGATGCAGACATTCTTTTGAAAAAGCAAGTTTGACGGATTTGAAGCCAATAATCATTGAAGCACATAGGCGATGGAACTGGCATTCCATAGGAACCAACAAGCATCTCACCATCTAAACGCCGGCTTGAATAGAGCTAGGCTACCTCAGTACCGGCACAGTATAATGATTAATCAGCGATGCACCAGTCCCAATGTAGCTACTCCTATGAGAACTAAATGTCGAAGTGAGGAGGTGACTAGCGCTCCACAATTCCTGATCGACGTTCCACAGTCTAGCACAAGCTTGAAGATGGAAGTTGAAGGGAAAAATACAGTTATGGAAACTAATGCTTCCTTTGGAATGTTCTAAGGATAGAATAGGGATTTGTCCAATTATGTACCATTATCTTATTCCGAATTAAGGATATAGAGGAGAGACCAATTATTGTAATAAAATATTGATAGAGCATACCGAAGAACTTCTTAGCCTGTAGACGAAGAAACCTCAAATTTGTGTCAATGTAAGCTTGGAATTCAATTTTTGCTTATCAAATTAGCTTGAAATGGAGATTTCCTACATGGGTATTTTCTCTATTTCTTCTTTTATGAGTAGGTAGACCCTTAACTAGGGGGGGTGCTTGATGGGGATGTAAATTCCCGAATGGGTATTGATTAATCGGCTCAAATATTGATTGTATGACCTGAATCTATTGTTGTCTTAAGCTCTCTAACATCAATGGTTGCAAATATCAATTTAGCTCTCTAACACCATTTTAGCTTAAAAAAGCAAAATGGAGTTGGGTAAGACTCAATAATGAGGACATGTTGAAATTACTCTGTGGGTTTGAGCCACGGAAGTTGTAACCTGAGGAATTTCTCATTCAATTATATGAGCTAGGTTATGAGTCAGAGATTTAGACTCATTTTAGACTTTTTAGTTAACCAAATCATATCCCCAATGCTTGTTTATATCCATTTCTTATGTGAATTATTTGAATTACATCTACGAGGGATCAAGGACCTAATGAGGACAAATGGAAGCAAAAAGAAGTCAAAATCTTGGAAAAGTAAAGAAAATGGTGAAGCTGAAACTCGCAAAAGTCATTTCACGTGTCACCAAACTGGAGTGAACCTCTCCAAAAAGATCAAAATGTTCTACACAAAAAAATTGTCAAATCGGCGACAAGAAGAAGCGAATGGAGAATCACTGACTGTGTCAGTGCACTCCTATGGGCTCACCTAAATAGAATAAAAACTTGAAGGCCAGGAGTAAAGCTGAAGCTCAATTGGCGATGTCTTGGAGCACTTGACGACTCATTGAGTGGGCCATCGAGCCTAACCAACGTTACCGAAATGAATTCTTGGTGGGATTTTTTCCAACTTTTGGAAAAGGTATAAATTGATTTAAAGAGACAGAAAAAACATCCTTCACTGTTCTGAATACTTGATATTTAGAAACTTCTAAACTTTTTGGGGAATTTGTACTTGCTAAGACTTTGAATATTGGGATTTTGACTTGGGTGGATTGAAATTGAAAATTGAAGCACTTCTAGCATTGATGAAAAAAATGTGTATGGTCAAACTTTTTTTATTTCTAGTATGGGTGGCTAAAACCCCCATAGTCTTAGGGGTGTGCAAGTTAATTGAAGCCTAGTTAGTTTGTGGGTTTTTGTTATTGCATAATTTAATGTTGGTTTGAAATAGGTTCGGCTATATCTTTATGTTCTTATTCATGATATTAGGTTTCAAACTATAATCTAGTTTAATATCTATGTGCTTGCTTGCAAAAGATTTTTAGAGAGGAAGATTTAGTTGATAAATGATTTGATTAAGTTCATATCTAGTCTTGCTTGACAAAGAAGGCTAAATTAAGGTATTGGATTAGCTTTGAATGTGATACATGCAGAGGTTTGAAAAAACTCACTTGAAATATGATAATTGATTGACAAATATCTATCATACATGTTAATCTAGCCTACCCGTTAATAACCAACTGTTTTGAGCAATGAGATTACCCACAATGCGAAAATTGTTGTTCAATTACTCACACTCCAAAGATTCTCTTCTTACTCGCCAAAAAGATTAGAATGTTCTCCACAAAAATTGTGTCAAATTAGTGAGAGGAAGAAGTGAATGGTGAATCGCCGACTTTCGACAAGCCCAAGCAAGCTCCCCCAAAAGTTCAGAGAACTCTTTACAAATAGGAATGTCAACTCGGTGAGTTTGAAGAAAAAACACTGACTACCTAACTGTGTTGGCGCACTTCAACGGGCGCACCAAAACAGAATCAAAAACTTGAAGGTTTAGAGTAATGCTGAAGCACATTTGGGCGATGTCTTAAAGCACTCGACGACTCGCAATGTCGGTCAACGAGCTCGACTAACGTTGTCAAAGTGAATTTTAGGTGGTATTTTTTCCAACTTTTGGGGAAGGTATAAATTGATTTGAAGAGAGAGAAAAAGCATCCTTCATTGTTCTGAATATATAATCACCAAACAATTATGATCAAAAACAAAATAAAAAAGATACTGCAAAAGGAAAGCAAACATGATCGAGTTTGATGATTTTGTATAAACTCTAGAAGAAAGATAAATTTTTAGTTATAAATATTGCCTAAGAACTGTCAAGGCACAATTCAACAAATATTGGGAAATTGTAACAACAAATTTATGATGAGACTTTTGAACTTTTTTGTTAGGCAACGATTGCTTCTGATTTTGCTTCAAATTCTATTTTTCAAGTGCATGTTAAATCTGTTATAATAGTCATTTAAGGTGGAATTAATTATGGAAACTTATTGCTGCGTTTAATTGTGTTTTATGAGTCTATTAAATTCATTTAGTAATAGCAGAAATGAAACAAAAAATGCAGAAAAAGGTGAAAATGCCCAAAAAAAAGGGAGAAAAACAGAGAAATACAAGTGATGATCATAGAGAGGTGTCACATCAATTTTTCTATATTCAGCTTTATATTTATATATAGATATAGATATAAATATAGATATAGATATATATAAATTGGATAAAAATCTGAATTTGTAATATTTTAAGATCTTCTCACTTTAAGTATGTAGTATAATAATATGATATATTTATTATTTAGTAATATTTAACTAATTAAATATTTTATTATATTTTTATATTTAGTATGGGAGTAAAATGAGGCTAATATATAAACGGGAAGAAGTAGAAGAGATGTAACTGAATTATTAATTTATTATTATAGTGATTATAGTAGTATTTTTCTTTGAATGTTTATGTATATTTGCATAAATGAATAATTTAATTTTTAAAGGAACAACTTATTTCTTTTTTAATGGCATTATTGTATTAACTCAACTTTATAAGGTTATTTTGGTATTTCAACTTTTAACTTTTTTTGTTCCCACTTTTATTTAGTTATATATATATATATATATATATATATATGATATACTTAAATTTCTATCGATGAGTATTGAGTATTACTATTAATAACCCGATAAAATGATAATTAATTTATTACCACATGTTAAACTACATTGATACTATAAAATATATTTTAAGCATGGGTATATTCTACATTAGAAGTTTTGCAAAGGATGTGTCCATTTTCGAGAACCAACTTGGATTAATGTGAGGATGTTCAACTAATGAAGTCATTGACCTTGAAAAGACCTAGACAAAGTTTAGAGAGAAGTCCTTTGGCAATGTTTGGAGTCTAAAGGTGTACGCGGTAGCTTATATTAGGGCGATACAGGACATGTATGATAGAACCAAGACTCGGGTAAGAACACTAGGAGGAGACTCGAAGCACTTTCCAGTTGAGATGGAGTTGCACTAGGAATCTGCGTTGACTCGAAGCACTTTGGCGATATTTTCCTTGGTGATGGATAAATTGATGCGGCATATTCAGGGCAAGATGTCTTGGTGTTTGTTATTTGCAAATGACATTATTTTGATCGATGAGTCTCATGATGGATTTAACGATAGATTGGAGGTATGGAGACAAAATCTTGAGTCTAAAGGGTTCAGGTTGAGCACGATCAAGACAAAGTATTTGGAGTGTAAATTCAGTGATTTGTCGTATAAGGCAGACATAGAAGTGAGACTTGATACTTAAGTTGTCCCAACAGAGATAGAAATAAGTATCTAGTGTCTCTGATTCAAGGAAATAGGGAGATCAATGATGATGTCACAAATCAAATTTGTGCTCCATGGTCGAAGTGGAGGCTTACATCCAGCCTCTTGTGTGACAAGAAGGTACCACCAAAACTTTAAGGTAAGTTCTAAAGAGTGGTGGTTAGACAGACTTTGTTGTATAAGGCGGAGTGTTGGCCAGACAAGAAATCTAAGTTGAGAAGATATAAGTGGCGTAAATGAAGATGTTGAGATGGATGTGCAGGTATAGAAAGAGGGATAATGATTAGGAATGAGGATATTCAGGATGAAGTGGGAGTGACATTTGTGGTGGAATAGATGAAAAAGAGAGATTGAGATGGCTTGGACACGTAAAGAGAAGAAGTGTCGATGCCCCGCTAAGGAGGTGTGAGAGGTTGGATATAGAGGGGTTGAGGAGAGGCAGAGGTAGGCCTAAGAAGTATTGGGGAGATGTGATTAGGCAGGATATGGCTCATTTTCAGCTTACCGAGGACATGATCTTAATTAGATAGGAGGGTATGAAGGTCACAGATAAGGGTAGAAGGTTAGTAGGTAATTAAGAGTTGAGAGATGTTTTATTACTAGCCTATTTGTATCTTTGGCTGGGTGGGAGTATAAAGCTCCATATCAATCATAGTATTAGCGTACTAATGTAGTCTTTAGTTTTTGGTATCTGATTTGTTTGTGGTTTATTGTTTTAGTTGACCGCACTTTGTTGTTGTTGTTATGTTCCTTGCATATCTACTCTGAACTATTTTGATATTAGCTATCATCTTTTTCCTTTGATTTGCTTGAGCTGAGGGTTTCTTGAAAACAACCTCTCCTAGAAGAGTCAGTGGTAAGGCCTACATATATTCTACCCTTTCCAGACCCCACTTTGTGAGATTTCACTTGGTATGTTATTGTTGTTGTATGTTCTAGTAAAAATATCCCTACTAATTGTGTGGTTCTCCTACTTATCCTTACAAATGCAAAGATAGCCCTTAAAATTGAATGTTATCTCAGCTCATAAGTTGTTTACTCAAATATTTCTTATTAAAGCGAGGGATTCGTTTCAAGAAAAATCAAATTAAAACCTATTTCTTCTATACTTTAGATTGCTTTGTCCACACCCCTATCTCGTGGTTTGAGAAAGACTTTACTAAGTGGTAGCACCACGTATAGAGTCTGACAGTTGTACGGTGTAGAAATGTCGAATTCAGAACAAGAAGACGTGTTATAAGAATTATATGGAAGCCCCAAAAAATTAAAAGGGTGAGAGTAACTCTAACTATCCTTTTTATTTAATATTTTATTATCATTCCATCTTGTATCACACTATTTTCTTAAGTATGTTGCAAAAATAACCTCACTTTTTCAAAAAAATTAATTAATTAAATGTCTTACTTTATCCTTAGTGACATACTTTTAAAAATATAGATTTCTTAGGGTCACATAATCTTATATGCATTTCTACACGAGGTTGTTTCTGTTGTTGATCTTGTATTCCTAAGATACTTAGAACAAAAACTTTGGAGAACTTGGTGAGAAGCAAAAAAGTTTAAAGAGTATTTTCAAAACTAGAAAATTAAAACCAGTAGAGAAAATAGAATCAGAAACAGATTAAAAATAATATAAAAAATATTTTTCTCAAAGAAGAAAATCGAGTCCACTGAATTCACAATGTCCCCTTAAGGAAATTATTCCCCTCAAGTACCTGAGATTAATGGAATATATCCTCCTAGGATAGAAAAATCTTACTCATCGGTGTATCGGTACCTATACCCACGGTGTCTATGAACCACTCAATGGTAGAATGTACACTTAGATTACTAGATTTAGTAGCAGAAGAAGAAGTCCAGAAAATTAGTTCTATTTGTTGTTAAAAATAAGAGGAAACCCCTCTATTTATAGACAACAAAGGGTAGTGTAAACAAATGCTTATTGTGCCTTATCGGAAAGGTCACAACCTTGCATAAAAGTCACAATCCTTCGAAAAGATCACAATCTTTCATAAAAGTCACAAGTTTCCATAGAAGTTACAACTATTCATAAAAGTCACAAATCTTCATAAAATTTGCAATTTTTCATATAAGTCACAACTCTTTATTTTTCATTCACACCTTTTCAAACCCAACAATCCCCCGCATGAATGGGGAATGACTCTAAGACAAAGAAACGGGCAAATGGGTATACTTTGAAAGATATAATCGCATATGGATAAGTAGGTCTCCCTTTGAACTTTTCCTAGTGAACATATTCGGATATACTCGGTCAATCGGCAAATTTGATATCTTTGAACTGCTGAGCTTTAATGTATACCTAGACAACCACATGTCACATAGTCAATCCTTAACCTTCTATGGCTCTTACATTTGTGTTTGTTTTAGCGATGAACACCTCCTAGTTTCATGAGTGTATAGAGAAATGGGCTTTTTACAATCATCCTCTTTGAAGCGGCTTACACATCACACTCACATAGGTGATTCCTAATTGTGTCATCGATAAATACACTATTTGGTCAAATATGCCAAAGTTAGAAACTATTAAAAATTTTAAGCTTTATTAGCTCATTAAAAAGCCTTAATATTTTATCATTTTTCTTGAACATTATCTTCATCACGAGAATGGATTTAGTTATTTGACAATGTCGATCCATCAGTCACAACTTTGTTTTCTCCTTCAACCTATCTCTTAGGATCTCCAGTTTGCTAGGTAAAGTTACCGCCATGATGACTTGTCCTAAGCCTTAAATCCATCTCTTAGATGATATTTCAACCTTCTCTCTAGTTAGGCCTTTTTTTAAGCTGATCCGACACATTATCATTTGACTTTACATAGTCAATTGTGATAATTTCACTAGAGAGTAATTTTCTAACGATACTATGTCTACGTCTTATATGATAAGACTTTCTATTATAGATCATGCTCCATGACCTACCTATTGCATCTTGACTATCAAAGTGTATGCATACTGATGCCAAAGGTTTTGGCCAAAAAAAAATATCTTTCGAGAAATTTTGGAGCCATTCAACTTATTCACCGGCCTTATCTAGAGCCATAAACTTAGATTTCATTGTAGAGCGAGCGATACAAATCTGTTTGGATGATTTTCAAGAGACTGCTCCTCCACCAAGAGTAAATACATATCCACTCGAGGATTTCACTTTATTTGACCCAGTGATCCAATTTGCATCACTATATCCTTTCAATACTACCAGATATTTGTTATAATGCAAGGCATAGTTTTAAGTATGTTTTAAATACCCCAAAACTCTTTTCATTTCCATCCAATGAGTTCGACTGGGATAACTCATGAACCGACTCAGTTTACTAATAGCACATGATATATCTGATCGCATACACTTCCTGATATACATCATACTTCCCAATACTCTAGCATAATCCAATTGTGAGTCACTTTTGCCTTCATTCTTTTGAAGTGCAAAGCTCACATTTATTGGAGTCTTGACAATATTGAAATCCAAATGTTTTAACTAGTCAAGTACCTTTTCAATGTAACGAGACTGTGACAATGCTAAATATTGTGGAGTTCTAAGGATTCTTATACCTATGATCGCATCAGGAACTCAAAGATCTTTCATATCAAAGTTTCTTTTAAGCATATATTTAGTAGCATTTATGTATTAGTGTCTCTACTGATGATCAACATGTCATCAACATAGAAACAAACAATGACCTTGTATTTGGAGTGTCTTAATGTAAATACATTTATCACTTCTATCATTCTTAAATCCATTTGCCAACATGGTTTGGTCAAATTTTGCATGTCATTGTTTGGGTGCTTGTTTTAGTCCGTAAAGTGACTTAGCAAGTTCACACACCTTTTTTTCTTTACTAGGAACCACAAAACCCTCAGGTTGTTTCATAAAAATTTCTTCCTCCAATTCTCCATTTAAGAAAGTTATTTTCACATCCATTTGAAGAATTTGTAGGCCATATACTACAACGAGGAAGATCAATCAGCGTCCAAGTATGGTTTCTCAAGATTGAATCAATCTCACTATTGATAGCCTTTTTCCAGAAGGATGAGTCCATAGAAGACAAAATTTCTTTGAATGTATAAAACTCATTTTCAAAAAGAAATGTTACAAAATCATTTCTGAAGGAAGTAGATGTCCTTTCACATTTACTACGCCTCTGAATCCCCTTATTAAGCACATTCTTCCTTGGTTCTTTCCAAGGTCATTTAGACCCTTCACTAGAAAACTCAAGTTTAGTTTTGCAGTCTATAGTCTTAGGTCCTACTTTGATTCATTTGGGGATAGGAACATGGAATTTGGCTGAACACCCCCACACTTCGAAATATTTCTTTCCATTTCTCATATGGAATAGACTGTATCCTGAACGGACAAAACTTTTTGTTTCCTTCTTTCTGAACAGAAAAAACTTTTTGTTTCTTCCTTTCTGAACAGACAAAACTTTTTGTTGTTCCTTTTTGCTATAAGGATTGCTTCTCCACACAAGTTTTGTGGTAAACCTGAACTTATAATTAAGGCATTCAACATTTCATTCAACGTTCGATTTTTCCATGTAGCAATTTCATTAGATTGTAGTGAGTAGGGGGCAATAGTTTGATGGATGATTCCAATTTCCAAACATATTTCTAAAAAAAGAGATTCATACTCTCCATTCCTATCACTTCTTATCTTTTACCCAACTGATTTTGCACTTCAGTTTTATATTGCCTAAATGTTTTTATTGCTTCATCCTTACCATTTAGAAAATAGACATAACAATATCTAGTGTAATTGTCAATAAAAGTTATGATACACTTTTCCCACCACGAGATGGTATTGACTCATATCACAAATATCAGTCTGAATCAACTCTAAGAGATTAGAATTCCTTCCAAAAAAATTATAAGAATGCTTAGCATACTTAGATTCAACACAAAGTTGACATTTTGATTTATTTCACTCAAAGTTAATGTCCCAAGCGTTCATGTCACAAATAGTTTGACTCAAGCAAGTAAAAAGAACTAGAAATATGGAGTTTGAAAAGATCCTCTGCGAGGAAAATTTTCTTACAAATAATTTGTTCTTACTTATTACAATTTTGTTAGATACAAACATTGTTTAAAGTCACTACCTTGCCAGAGGTTCTTTTCAGAAGGTCCTTTCCATAATCTTCAATTTTTTCTATTGCAGAATTACCCATGAACATAGTCTCATCGGGTCCAACAAGAACAAATGAACGAAATGCTTCTTTTACAATACAAACATGACGAATGACTTTCACCAATACTCATGTCTATACAAATAGTTATATTATAATAGGCATATCTTGTCATTAAAAAATCACAACATTTTAAGTGACACTCTTTCATAAAAGAACACAACTATTTTGAACAAGTATATCTATATATATATAATGTGATAGGATCATACTATTCATACTATATATACTAGTAAAAGAGAAACTGAAATAACCCGGTCGGTCACTTTTAGTATTTTGTGCAAGTTACCATTTTGCCCCTTTCAATATCGACCCTCGAATTATTCTTGATTGAGTTTTGGAAATTGGTTCCAAACTTTGAGTTAAAAGTTGAGATTTTGGTAATTTTGAGTTTGAAAGATTTAAGTTGCTTAAAAGTAATTTTTGGAGTCTTTTGGAGTTTCGAGTGTCGGAATGGTCTTCCGTTAATTCCATTAGTTCTTGAATGTGGAATCGGATCCGTGAGAGTTGTTGGTTTCTGATTCCAAGTCTTTTTTAGGATTTGTGGTCCTAAGTTGTGAAATTATGGAATTTTAGCTTTTTGGATTGACTTTGGTCAACATTCGGAGTTCGAATGTTTGAATCAAAATTCCAAGAGTTCTGTTGGTTTCGGGGATGATTTTAGGCATTGGAGTGGCCTTGGTTGATTTTTGTGAGGTCCCGAGCTTGTTTTGGCCTTTTTAGGCGTTGAGTTAGTTTCTTATGGTTTTAACGGATGTCGGATCAAAGAGACCTCGGATTCATATTTCAACGGTTCCAGTGAGTTTGGAACATCGAATATAATTAATTTGCATATTTGGTTTGTGTGTTTGAAGTTCCGAACGAATCTCGAGGGTCGATTTGATGTTTTGAGAGTTGGTTGATTTTTTGGTGCCAGAGTTCTGTGACCTTCTCTTATGCGTAGGCCTTTCGCTTAAGTGAACTTTGCTTAAGCGAAGGTGTGATCGCTTAAGCGAAGGCCGAGTTTTCTGAAGTGTTAGCTTAAGCGAACCAAGGCTCGCTTTAGCAATGGTCGCTTAAGTGAAGCCTGGTTCACAAAAGTGAGGCCCGTATTTTTAGCAGGTTCGCTTAAGAGAACCCTTGGTCGCTTTAGCAACATCAGAGAGGGTTTTATGACCTACAATATAAGGGTTTAAACCCCATTTTCACCATTTTTGAGCTTGGGGAACCTTGGTGGTGATTTTTTTGTAGGGTTTTCCTGTGCTAGATCATCTGGGTAAGTTTTCTTGATCCTAATCCTTCAATTTCCATTGATTAATCATGAGTTTTAACATCAAAATGTGAGGTTTTGATTGATGAATAATGAGGTTTTTCATGAACTCAATTTCTTAAACTAAAATGGTGATTTTGAAGTTGTTTATATCCCTTTTTCAAAATGGAGGGTTTTCATGAACTCAATTTCTTAAACTAAAATTGTGATTTTGAAGTTGTTTCAATCCCTTTTTCAAAATGGCTTTCTGAAATGAGTTCTTAAAGCCTTGAGTAATGTTTTCAAGTATTAGATTATGGATTCAAACCTACTTTTTGAAATTAGAGTTTTTGTTGATTGACCCACCTTTCAAGTGTATTGGGGTGGGTATTGTGATTTTCGATAGTTTATTGTGAATACTTGATCCTTTTAGATTGTGTGGCTTTGGAAGTGACTCGGATGGGGAAGACTCAACTTTTGGAGTGATTTTTCATTGATTTGAGGCAAGTGGCTTTCTAAACCTTGTAGTCTAGTTAAATTTGTATGCTTCCTTCGTTGATTGTGTGTTGGGAGTAATGGGGACGAGGTGAAGGGTTTAAATTGTCCACTTGTTATATCCAAAATCATAGTAAGGGGTTGAAATGAAAAGGCTATGTGTTGATCATGATGTTGTGAATTGCCTAATTTGTAACCCTCGTTGATTTATTAATGGAATGCTTGAAATCATGAATGTGAACATGAATTGTATAAATTGTTGTCTCTTCTATGTGGTGTGATATTGCTCGTGTGTGCATTGATCATTAAACGTTGTGATGAAACAGGTGATAGCTTGTTATGTCGAGGCCATTTCTGGCCAGTGGTTGATATATGCCGAGGTCATTTTCGGCTAGTGAGCCGAGGTCATTTGTGTCCAGTGATTGATATAAGCCGAGGTCATTTTCGTCTAGTGATTGATATGAGCCGAGGTCATTTCTGGCTAGTGATTGATATGAGTCGAGATCATTTCCAACTAGTGATTGATATGAGCCGAGGTCATTTTCGGCTAGTGTTGTAATTGATAAGTTTGATGCTTATAACTGACTTGTGAAATGTGAATGATATGTGTGACATTTTTGAATGAACTATTTGATACTTGAGATTGACTTAATGCTGCTTGTTGATGTTCGAATTGTGACTGTTGGACTAAGAATATTGGGCCTATGAGCTGTGTATTGTAGAATTGCTAGGTTGGGCTGATTTCTGTGTAGATTTTAGTTTGAGGAGGTTTGGTTGGAGTGAAAGGGGTATTCAATTTCTAGCTAGTTGCTTTGTTTAGTGGGTCGCTTTCTAGGTACCTATTGGTTGTACTCACCCCTTCCTTCTACACTTGTATAGGTTCCGAGCACGGATCCTGTGTGATCTTCTTCTTCTTCTTCTTCTCCTCTTCAGATTTTGAGGCTTGTCAAGGACTTAAAAGGTAGCCTCTTTTCACTTTGGCGGATACTCTTTTTCCATTTTCTTTAATCTCTGTTCTACTTGGGAAACAAAGACTGAGATTTGTATTTTATCTTTCAAATCTGTATTTAGTTTAAAGGCTTGTACACGTAATAACCAAGTTTTGGGTTTAGGTTTAGAATGAATAAATTTTTTGCCTTTGTCTTATTGTTGCTTTATTTTTTCTGCTTTTCTTTCATTTTCGTTGGGTTGAGGCTGACTTCTCTTGGTGGAAAAGGACAAGAGCCATCACGTCCATTTTTGGATCATGACAAATGGTATCAGAGCAAGGTTTATAGGTCTCACATATGTATAAGCCAAATCTAAGTAGAGTCTTGAGGATCGGTATGAAGCCGTCTGTACTTATCTTCAAGAGGCTATGAAGACTGTTAGGAAACTTCCTATTGTTCATTCTTCCTTACAGTGAGTGGTTGCCTTCATTGTGCTGAGTTGTGGTGTTTTGTTTTGGCAGATGCCGAGGGCTAGAGCTTCTGTTTCTAGTGGTAGAGGGGAGGCAGTCCCCAAGGCAGTTGTTGAGACCCTAACTAGGGGTAGAGGTAGGGTCTGAGCTAGAGGTCATGCTTGTGAAGTAGAACTGGCTAGAGGTCATGCCTGTGGAGCAGCACCAGCCAGAGGCAGGGATAGAGAGGCTTCTCCTGAGCCATATGTTGAGGTTGTTGAGGACCAGGTTCCTCTTAAGTTGGGAGCTTCTTCCTTGTTCCAGGAGACTTTGATGAGGATGCTTAGTGTGATGGAGAACTTCTCTCAAGGGTGGTGCGACTGTTACACCACATAGTTCTCAGACTGGATTAGGAGCACAAACTTCAGGTCAGCAGCAGACTCTGAGTATTCAAGATCAGGTAGGTCAGCTACCAGTAGTTCCGGCACTAGTTGTGGGTGTTCAAATTTCTCCTGATGTTATTCTAACGACAGTTGAGTAGCTATGCTATGAGACGTTTCAGAAGATGAAATCACCCCAGTTTCAGGGTGGTAAGAGCAAGGATGCTCATGAGTTCTTGACCTTGTGCCATGAGATGCTTGAGGCACTGGTATGGTAGATGCTCGAGGTGTTCATTTTGTTACTCTTCATGTGCGTGGATGTGCCAGAGAGTGGTGAAGGACTTTGGGAGGTCTAAACAAGTTGGGTCTCCATCGATAGAGTGAGATGTGTTTTCTAGTGCTTACCAGGACTGCTTCATTCCTTGGAGTGTGAGGGAGGAGAGTCGACTGAGATTTGAGGACTTCAGACAGGGCAGTATGTCTGTATGTCTGTTACTGAGTATGAGGCCCGTTTCTATGAGCTTTGTAGGCATGCCATGACTATTATTCCTATGAGGCAGAGAGAGTTCGCATGTTTGTGAGAGGTTAGTCTTTCTCTACCAGGTCGTATGTGATCCGAGCACCCAAAGAGGGGGCTTCCTTCCAGTCCATTGTGAGCACCGCCAAGGAGGCGGAGTTGATGCTTTTAGAGGAATTTGGATATCCTAAGAGGGCTCGTTACCCTGGTCAGTTTTCTGGAGCCTCATCTGGAGGCAAGGGTAATCATCGAGGTAGTGGTTCCTTTCAGCGCGGTGGGATGGTTCATGGATCTATGCCAGCAGCTGAAAGTGGGAAGTCTGCCCGAGGATCTTATGGTTCTGGCCGAGGTTGCCATGGTAGCTCATCTGGTTTGCATCAACAGTTATCAGTGCCGACATCTTGCTTTGGATGTGGAGATCCAGGTCATATGATTTGGCAGTGTTCTCTACAGACTCACTAAGGACCCTAGCATACTTACTCAGCTACTCCAGCTAGAGATTCAACACCTCCGACAAAGGGCCGAGGCAGAGGTCAGTCCGGCAGAGGTGGCAGCACTTCTAGTAGGGGTGCTACAAACATGGTGGAGGTAGAGGTTCTACTAAGACTGCAGGTGGCTGGAATGGCCAATGTTATGATTTTCTAAGGAGACCTGAGGCTGAGACTTCTAATGTTTTGATCACAGGTATCGTCCCAATTTGCCATCGACATGTGTCTATATTGTTTGATCCAGGGTCTACTTTCTCATATGTGTGTACCAATTTTGCTACTGGGTTTGATATGATGTCAGATTGCATGCATGTGCCTATTCATGTTTCCATACCAGTGGGTAAATCCTTAGTGGTGGATCGAGTGGATCGAGTGTATCGATCCTGTCTTGTTTCTTTGGCTGGTATAAGACTTAGGTAGACTTGATCATTTTGGGGATGGTCGACTTTGATATTATTTTGGGTATGGATTGGCTCTCCTTGCATCATGCAATTCTTGATTGTTTTGCTAAGATTGTGACTTTAGCGATGCCAAGTGTCCCGAGAGTTAAGTGGATGGGTGCTAGTGGTTCTTACCCTAGCAAAGTTATATCCTTCTTCCGAGCTCAGAGATCAATTAATATAGGGTGTTTGTCCTATTTGGCTTTCATTCGGGATACTAGTGTTGATCCACCTTCCATGGATTTTGTTCCCATGGTTAGAGAGTTTTCATATGTGTTTCCTACGGATCTTCCAGGTGTCCCTCCAGATAGGGACATTGATTTTATGATTGACTTGGAGTCGAGTACCAAGCCCATCTCTATTCCTCCTTATCAAATGGCTCGACCTAAGTTGAAAGAATTAAAGGACCAATTATAGGATTTATTGAGCAAGGGGTTCATTCGTCGTAGTGTTTCCCCGTGAGCTGCTCCTGTGTTGCTTTTGAGGAAGAAGGATGGATCCATGAGGATGTGTATTGATTATCTATAGTTTAACAAGGTGACAGTGAAGAACAAGTATCCTCTTCCTAGTATTGATGATTTGCTAGATCAACTTTAGGGTGCATCTCTATTTTCTAAGATTTATTTGAGATCTGGTTATCATCAACTGAAGATTAGGGTTTCGGATATCCCTAAGACAGCTTTCAGGACTCGTTATGGTCACTATGAGTTTCTTGTGATGTCTTTCAGTTTGACTAACGCCCCTGCAACGTTCATGGAGTTGATGAATAGGTTGTTCCAACCTTATTTGGACTCCTTTGTGATAGTCTTCATTGATAACATCTTGGTGTATTCCAAGACTGAGGAGGATCACAGTCGGCCTTTTAGGATTATGCTCCAGAGATTGAGGGAAGAGAAGCTTTATGCCAAGTTCTTGATGTGTGAGTTTTGGCTTGACTTAGTTGAATTTCTAGGACATGTGGTGTCCAAGGACGGTATTAGGGTTGATCCAGCCAAGATTGAGGCGGTTAGAGGTTAGACCAGGCCTACTTCAGTGTAATACCCCGGACTCGAAAAGGGTGGGAAAATTGAAAATTTTCTAGGTTAGTGCCAGCAATGACGAAAACCACCTATGGATTGTAGGTTGACTTATGGCTCGTAGGTGGGATCCATAGGTGGTAGGCCCAAGTCTTCAAAATGACAAGTTTCAGAACCTCAACGACGGCCTACCAGGACGGCCCGTCGTTTAGTGTACGAGCCGTAGATGGGTCTCGTAGGTCCCCTCCAGACTTGGTAAAATTCTTAAGCCTTAAGTTCAGATCTACGATTACCATGTACAATTCATCGATGGACCCACGAGCCGTACATGGTAACCCGTCATTGGGAGTCCAAGGGGGAAAAACTCTCTGAATCTATCTACAGAGGAACAGGACGGTCCGTAGGTTGACTTACAGACCGTAAGTCCAACCATAGATAGGATCCGACAGTTATTTTACCAGGGGTTTTTATGTCTTTTCCCAATTCTTTTCAGTCTTTTAAATTACAACTTTGCCCCTAAATTGACCCACTATATAAGCCTTTTATCCCAAATTTCCCTTCATTATTCTCATTCTCAAATTCTCCAACTCCCCAAATATTTCTCTCTCTAGAAAAGTTCTCTCAATTCTCAAGAAAGAAGAAGGACTAGGATCCTCCATTGAAGGTCATTGATTTCTAGTAAATTCTTGTGGACTTTGTTGAGGTATGTTAGCATTCACTATTTGGAGCCCTCTCCTCCAATAGGTCCCTAGTTTTCTTCAATTTTCAAGGTTCAATTTCCCCAAATTGAGTTAGGGTTTTTGATCAATTCTTATGGGTTCTTCAATTATGATTCCAATTGTTGATTTTAGGGTTAGTAGTGCACGATCTAGCGTGATAAAGTAACTTAGTGCATGATTTATATGATTTGATGTAGAAATTGTATTAACCCATGCATGAGCCATGATTCCTAGTTATGAATTCATGATGAAGTATGATCCATGCATTTATGAACTTATGAATTTGATGAAAATATGCATGATTCTAGTTTATTGCATGATCCTAAGATGAATTGACATGTACCCATACTAGATCATGATTTATGAACATATGAATAGCTTGCATAAGAGATGCATGTATACGAATAAGCTTGCATAAGAGATGCATGTTTCATGAGAATTATGTTTATAATTGCTAGGGTGCATATAGATGATGCCATCCATGAGTGTGAAAAGGTTTTCTTCACAATAAGCAAAGAATATGAATGAGAAAGGTTTTCTCACATAAATTAGGGTTCATGTGTTTGAAAGGCTTTATCACCTATGGATTAATTAGGAGTTATTCTAATGACGTAAGCTAAATAATGACGTAAGCTTGGGCAAGCCCATGGTAGTTGAAACATCTTGATATGATCTTATCTTGGATTTGGTAACCCTAGATGTACCTCTTTCTTGGTTAAAATATGAATAAGCTTAATTGACTATTCCTTGGGATTTTACTTAGCATCGAGCGGGTTGTTGGGATGAAGGTTTCCGTTTAGCGTTCGTGGACCTTTAGTAGCAATTCTTAAGTCCCATAACTACGTGCCTCGTAGGTTTTGTCTCAAATAGACACATAGCTAGTGGATCCACATAAGCTACAGATTTATGGTCCTTACCTTGGGAAGTATGACACCCCTTCTAGTGGTGTGGGGTAGTCATCACTCCCCTTTTCGGTGTGGGGAAAACACTGGATTCCATGTTATAGCTCACATGGTCTATGTTGGTTAAACGTAAAAATACCAAAATAAAGAACTAGGGTACTAGTAGTATCTCACGAGACTTATGATATGACTAGCTTGCATTGACCATGTTTATGCATTGAGTTTCTAACCCTTTTGTAACATGATTTAGTTGGTCATTGCATGTTCACGATGATATCTCACTAGCCTGATTTCCTTTATGCAAGCATCTCATTGGCATGATTTATGTGATTATATGCATTTTTTTCATACATAGTACATTCCATGTACTAATGCATACTTGTGCCTACATTCTCTTATAATGTAGGGTCACACAGTCATCCTTCACACTCTCGTGGTTAGTTGCTTCCAGAGTTTGAGCTATCAGCCTTGGTGAGTCCTCATGCTTCGGGGACTAAGAGACTTTATTGCTTTTCTTTATTTTCAGTTTCAGACTTGTATATGATGTACGGGTTCTGTCCCGATCATTCTATTGCATTAGATGGCTTTTGAGTGTGGGTTTCCAGTGGTCTGATGAGTGTGAGGAGAGTTTTCAAAAGCTCAAGACCGTGTTTACTTCAACTCCTGTTTTGACTTTACCCGAGAAGGGTGTAGACTTCACTGTTTATTGTGATGCTTGTGGAGTTGGGTTAGGGGGTGTTATGATGCAGAAGGGTAAGGTGATTGCATATGCTTCTAGACAGTTAAAGACCCATGAGAAGAACTACCCTACCCATGATCTTGAGTTGGCAGCTTTAGTGTTTGTGCTTAAGCTATGGTGGCATTATTTGTATGGGGTGCATTGTGACGTCTTCACTAACCATCGGAGTCATCAGTACATTTTTCGGCGGAGGGATCTGAACTTGAGGCAGTGTAGATGGATTGAGCTACTGAGGGACTATGACATTACTATCTTGTATCATCCAGGGAAGGCCAATGTGGTGGCCGATGCTTTGAGAAGGAAGACTTCTAACATGAGAAGTCTTGTAGCTATCAGTGTTGAGGAGAGACCATTGGCTAGAGATGTTCAGAGGTTAGCCAACAGTCTTGTCCGATTGCAGATTTCTGAGGAGATGGGTGGTTTGATTGCTTTCATTGAGGCTTGTTCTTCCTTAGTTGAGCAGATCCATGAGCATTAGTTTAATGATGAGAAATTGTGTCTCATTCGAGATGAAGTGTTGAGAGGGGAAGCCAAGTATTTTGTCCTTGATTCTCATGGTTTCTTGAGGATGTGAGGCAAGATTTGTGTGCCCAAGGTGGGCGAGTTGATCAGATTGATTCTTGAGGAGGCCCATTGTTCTTGATATTCTATTCATCCGGGAGTGACCAAGATGTATCATGACCTGAGCCATCATTATTGGTGGTGTGGCATGAAGAGGGATATTGCAGACTTTGTTTCTTGGTGTTTGACTTGCCAACAAGTCAAGTGTGAGCATCAGCGGCCCGGAGGTGTGTCTCAGAGGATCCCTATTCCTACTTTGAAGTGGAAACGGATCACTATGGACTTTGTTGTGGGTTTGCCTGCCACCAAGGGTGGTTATGACTCCATTTGGGTTGGTTGATAGGTTGACCAAGTCTGCCCATTTCATCCCAGTTCGGGTGAAGTATACGGCGGAGAAGTTATTCGAGCTTTATATCAGTCAGATTATACGACTTCATGGAGTTCCAGTTTCCATTGTCTCTGATCGAGGTTCCTTGTTCACTTCCCATTTCTGGAGGGCTTTGCAGCATGGTTTGGGTACTCGATTGGATATGAGTACAGCTTTTCACCCTCCAACCGATGGTCAGTCCGAGTGGATGATTCAGGTGTTGGAGAACATGCTTTGTGCTTGTGTGATTGATTTTGGTGCTAGATGGGATCGGCATTTTCCCTTAGCAGAGTTTGCCTACAATAACAACTATCATTCTAGTATTCAGATGGCCCCTTTTGAGGCATTGTATGGTAGACAGTGTAGATCTCCGATTGGTTGGTTTGATTCAACTGAGATGGATTCATTAGATACAGACTTTCTTAGAGATGTTATGGAGCAGGTATGTATGATCCAAGGTAAACTTTTGGTAGCCCAGAGTCAATAGAAGAACCATGTAGATCAGATAGTTCGAGCCCTTGTGTTTATGGAGGGTGATCATGTTTGGCTTCGAGTGTCACCCATGAAGGGTGTGATGAGGTTCGGTAAGAAGGGAAAGCTTAACCCTAGATTCATTGGACCTTTTGAGATTTTGAGCTAAGTGGGAGAGATGGCCTTGCCAACTAGCTTGTCAGCTGCCCATCCGGTGTTTCATGTCTCTATGCTTTGGAAGTACGTGCCGGATGAGTCCCATGTACTTTCCTTTGATTCAATTGATTTGTGTCCAGATTTATCTTTTGAGGAGGAGCCTATAGCCATTTTGGATAGGCAGGTCCGGAAGTTTAGGACCAAGGAGATCACTTCAGTAAAGGTGCAGTGGAAGCATGGTTCAATTGGTGAGGTGACTTGGGAGATAGAGTCGGATATGCGTGCCAGATATCCTCATCTCTTTGATGCGTCAGTTACTTTCTTTTGCTTTACGTTCAAGGACGAACATGATTTTTAGTGGTGGATAATGTAATGACCCGATTGGTCAACTTTTGGTATTTTTGTGAAAATTAACTTGCCCCTCTTGATATCGACCCCCGAATTGTTCTTGATTGAGTTTTGGAAGTTGGTTCCAAACTTTGAGTTAAAAGTTGAGATTTTGGTAATTTTGAGTTTGAAAGACTTAAGTTGCTTAAAAGTGGTTTACGGAGTCTTTTGAAGTTTCGAGTGTCGGAAAGGAATTTCATCGATTTTATTAGTTCTGGAATATGGAATTGATCCGTGAGAATTTTTGGTTTTCCGAGTCTTTTTGAGGATTTGAGGTCCTAAGTTGTAAAATTATGGAATTTTAACCTTTTGGGATGACTTTGGTCAACATTTAGAATTTGGATGCTCAGATCGGAATTCCAAGAGTTCCGTTGGTTTCAGGAGATGATTTTAGGCCTACGAGTAGCCTTGGTTAATTTTTGTGAGGTCCCGAGCTTGATTTCACCTTTTTAGGCGTTGAGCAAGTTTCTTGTGATTTTCACGAATGTCGGGTCAAGAAGACCTCAGATTCATATTTCGACGGTTCCATTGAGTCTGAAACGTCGAATATAATTGATTTACATATCTTGTTTGTGTGTTCGGGGTTCTGAACGAATCCAAGGGTCTATTTGATGCTTTGAGAGTTGGATAATTTTCTGGTACGTGAGTTTTGTGACCTTTCGCTTGTGCGATATGCCTTCCGCTTAAGCAAGCTTCGCTTAAGCAAAGGTGTGATCGCTTAAGTGAAGGTCGAGTTTTCTGAAGTGATAGCTTAAGCGAACCAGGGCTCGCTTTAGCTATGGTCGTTTAAGCGAAGCCTGGTTCACAAAAACG
This sequence comes from Solanum appendiculatum, assembly GCA_018342035.1. Classification (NCBI taxonomy): domain Eukaryota; kingdom Viridiplantae; phylum Streptophyta; class Magnoliopsida; order Solanales; family Solanaceae; genus Solanum; species Solanum appendiculatum. The sequence continues at coordinate 129,805 of JAGDQO010001564.1, read as the reverse complement.
AGGCACGTGTTTTTATTAGGGTTTGCTTAAGCCAACCCCTAGTTGCTTTTACGACATCAGAGAGGGTTTTGTGACTTGCAATATCGGGGTTTAAGCTCCATTTTCACCATTTTTGAGCTTGGGGAACCTTGGTGGCGATTTTTTGAAGGTTTTTCTATGCTAGATCATTTGGGTAGGCCTTCTTGATCCTAATCCTTCAGTTTCCATTGATTAATCATGAGTTTTAACATCAAAATGTGAGGTTTTGATTGGTGAATAATGAGATTTTTCATGAACTTAATTTCTTGAACTAAAATGGTCATTTTGAAGTGGTTTCAATGACTTTTTCGAAATGGTTTTCTCAAACGAGTACCTAAAGCCTTGAGTAATGTTTACAAGTATTAATTTCTGGATTCAAACCTTCTTTTTGAAATTGGGGTTTGTGTTTATCGACCCACCTTTCAAGTGTATTGGGGTGGGTTGTCATGACCCAAAATCGGGTGTGATGGAACTTATCCTATCCTACCAGGACAAGTCAGCCTAAACCTTACAAGCGGAAATAACAACATAGAAAAAGCAATATAAAGAATAACAACACAAGAGGATGTCTTTCAAACTTAAACAATCCTCCCCAAGACTGGTTGTCATATGTACAAGCCACTAATAAAAGAATACAAAGGAAAATACATGACTCAAATATGTCTTTGCTTCTCAAGTAGAACAAAGCATAAAAACAGGAATAAGAGAGTTCGCCGGCGGATGATAGCTAGCTCTCTCGATCTCCTGGAAAGCCTCAGATGGTAAAGAAAAAAGAAGCTCACAATCTGGGCTCGAAACCTACACGGGTGTAGAAGCAAGGGTGAGTACCAAACAACACGGTACTCAACAAGTCAACTAATAAAACAAGGCAAATCTAATCAAATTCACAAACTCCTTTCCTCCCAATCGAACCTCCATAACTACAACCTGCACAGAAAGATCAGCCCAACCTAGACTACATAATTCATATAGCATAGGGATCAACAATGGTTCACTGGTATCACCAAATAAGTCACGACAGCACCAGATATATCAATCAGAGTGGCACAAGAAGAATGTACACAACTCCACAATGACAGATAAAATGTAATGCAATGCAATGCAATGTCAAATAGAGTGATGCATGTCTTTTCTAACGATACACATCCGCTGAATCTCAGTCCGGAACCCATGGGGGACGCACAAGGTCCATGTATCCACCGAAACCATTTCCCATTGGCATAATCATCAATCGCCGAAACCATTTCCCATCGGCATAATCATCAATCGCCGGAACCATTTCCCATCGACATAATCAATCTACCTCATCATAGTGTTCCAGAACCAATGCAAATAGGCATGTTCACACAAATAATGAGAAATGATAGTACTCATAGTCACAACGCAATTCATATCAATACAGTTCAAGTCACACTATCAACAGTATATCAACACCAACATTCACATCAATCACATCATTATGATCACCTAGTATCCATTTCACTACCCCTTCATCACAAATAGGATCAATCAGTAAGCAAGTATTTCAAGTCTATTCCCATAATTCCACAAAGAGCAAAAGACATTTCATTAAGTACACGGCATTTTACACTTTGTTCACACGTTAGCACACATTGCCTTTTTATTAACACGTCGATCAATTTAGATTGGTTCATGAAATAATTCAACAAGAATTCAACCCATACCTCAATCCCATTACTCCCCAACACAAACAAGAAAGAAATTCGAAATTCTACAAGATTTACAAACTTTTACAAATTCACTTGCCTTAGCCAAAGTCGCGATCAATCAATAACCAAAGCTTTCTCCTTTCGAATGTAATCCAAAGCACCATAATCTATTCAAATAATGATTCACAATCAAATTCCGTAATTATCGATACCAAGAACACCAAATTCGGGTAAGGGGATCAAAACGGCTCAAAAATACGATTTCAAAAACGGGTTTTAAATCCGGAAATTTTTACATGGAAATGATCCTCAAAGCATTAGGATACCATTGGTGAAAACCGTTTCAAAAATGGAGCTCAAATCAGTTCATAATCACCATTTGATCAAAACTTTGAAATTCTTTAAAAACCCCCCAAATTCTCACTTTGAAATCTCCAATTTCAAGTTAAAATCATGATATAATCGATGGGTAATGAAGATTAAGGGTTAAAATCACTTAACCAATCGATTCCCACGAAAAATCTCTTCGAAAATCGCCTAACCAAGCTTCCAAAGTCTAAAAATGGTGAAAATGGGTGTTTTCCCGACTTAACACTGTTCAGGCCAAAAATGCACTCCGCGAATACAGACCATTACCCTCCACGAACACGAAGGCCAAACCCAACAATGCTCCACAAATGCGCCCCATATCCCTCTGCGAACGTGAAGGCCAAAAGTGAAGACACTAGACATCATCAAATCAGCAATGCAACTAAGTCTCTAAATGGACCCTCGGGATTCGTTCGGAACCCCGTGCACACAAACCATATATGCTACCCTAACTAAATTCGACGCTCCGGACTCAATGGAATCATTGGAATTCAAATTTGAGGTCTTCTCGATCTGGAACCCGATAAAGCGTAACGAAACTAACTTAAGCCTCAAAAACTCAAATCAAGCTCGGGGCCTCTAAAAATTCAACCAAGGCCACTCCTAGGCTAAAATCATCCACCGAATCCAACGGAGTCGTCGGAATTAGATTCCGAGTACCCAATCTCCGAATGTTGACCAAAGTCAACTCTATGGCCAAAAACTCACAAATTTCCAACTCAAGGCCTCAAATCCACAATATAGCCTCAAATATGATTTCGTCAACTCTCTTAGACCAAATTCCACATTCCGGAGCTAATGGAATCGATGGAATTCCATTCCAAGCTCCGAAACTCCAAATGACCTCAAATACCACTATTTGACAACTTAAGCTTCCAAAGCTCAAATTTTTCCAAAAATCTTAACTTACAAGGAAATTCACAAAATCAACTTCGAATACTGATCAAACATGACTCGGGGCAACTCTCGAGAGGGGTAAAACGGTCATTTTATAATAATTACCAAAAATGACCTTCAGGGTCATTACATTATCCACCACTAAAAACCACATTCGTCCTCGAACATAAAGTAAAAAAAAGTACCTGGAGCCTCGAAAAGTTGAGGATATCTTGCACGCATGTCAGACTCGGACTCCCAAGTAGCCTCTCCAACTGAACGGTGTCCCCGCTGCACCTTCACTAAAGCAATCTACTTGGTCCTAAGCTTACGGACCTGCCTATCAAGAATAGTTGTAGGCTCCTCCTCATAATTCAAATTTGGACTCAACTCCACCGAATCGAATGTAATCATATGAAACTCGTCCGGAATGTACTTCCAAATCATAGAAACATGAAACATAGGATGCACAGCTGACAAGCTAGGTGGCAAGGCCAACTTATAGGCCACCTCTCCCACTCGGCTCAGAATATCAAAAGGACCAATGAATCTAGGACTAAGCTTGCCCTTCTTTCCAAACCACATAACACCTTTCATGGGTGATACTCAGAGCCAAACATGATCACACTCCATGAATGCCAAGTCTCGAACTCTCCGATTGGCATAACTCCTCTGTCGACTCTAAGAGGTCAACAACCTACTCTGAATCAAACAAACATGATCCATGGCATCTCTAAGCAAGTCAGTGTCTAAGGAATCCATTTCTTCCAAGTCAAACCATCCAATCGGTGATCTACACCGTTTGCCATACAATGCCTCAAATGGGGCCATCTGAATGCTGTAATGATAACTGTTATTGTAGGAAAAATCCGCTAGGGGCAAATTCTGATCCCACCTAGCACCAAAATCAATCATGCAAGCACGGAGCATGTCCTCAAGCACCTGAATCATCCGTCGGACTGACCATTTATCTGAGGGTGAAATGTTGTACTCATATCTAACCGAGTACCCAAACCATGCTGCAAGGCCCTCCAGAAGTGCGAAGTGAACAATGAACCTCGATCCGAAACTATAGATATTGGCACCCCATGAAGTCTAACAATCTAACTAATGTAAAGCTGGGCTAACTTCTCCGTCGTATACTCTACCCGAACTGGAATGAAATGAGCAGACTTGGTCAGCCTATCAACGACCACCCAAATAGAATCATAACCACCCACGGTGGTAGGTAAACCCATAACAAAGTCCATAATGATCCACTCCCACTTCCAAGTAGGAACGGGCATCCTCTGAGACACACCTCCGGGCTGATACAAAGTCTGCAATATCTCTCATCATACCACACCACTAGTAATGCTGACTCATATCATGATACATCTTCACCGCTCCCAGATGGATAGAATATCTAGAACAATGGGTCTCCTCTAGAATCAGTCTAATTAGGTCACCCACCTTGGGCACACAAATCTAACCTCCAATCCTAAAACCTCCATCGGAATCAAGTACAGCCTCATTGGCTTCACCTCTCATCACCTTGTCTCGAATAAGGCATAACTTCTCATCCTCAAACTGGCGCTCTTGAATATGCTCAACTAAGGAACAACGGGCCTCAATGCACTCAATCAAACCACCGCACTCCTCAGAAACCCACAATCGAACAAGGTTGTTGGCTAACCTCTGAACGTCTCTAGCCAAGGGTCTCATATCAACACTGATCACAGCGAGACTCCCCATACTAGGAGTCTTCCTACTCAAGGCATCAGCAACAACATTGGCCTTGCCGGGATGGTACAAAATGGTCATATCATAGTCCTTCAGTAACTCAAGCCATTAGCTATGTCTCAAATTCAGATCCCTTTAACTGAAAATGTACTGAAGGCTCCGATATCGGTGAAAACCTCACATGGACCCCATACAAATAGTGCCGCCACAACTTAAGTACAAATACCACTGCCGCAAGCTCTAGGTCGTGGGAAGGATTGTTCTTCTCATGTGCTTTCAACTGTCTGGAAGCATAGGCAATAACCTTCCCTTTTTTCATCAACACGCCTCCCAAACCAACTCTGGAGGCATCACGATACACGGTAAAACCCACCCCCTCCTCGAGCAAAGTCAATACAGGAGTTGAAGTCAACAAAGTCTTGAGCTTTTCAAAGCTCACCTCACACTCATCGGACCAATGAAAATCCATAGTCTTCTGAGTCAATCTAGTCAATGGCGCTACAATAGTAGAGAAACCTTGCACAAACCGCCTGTAGTAGCTTGCCAACCCCATGAAACTCCGAATCTCTATAGGAGAAGTAGGTCTCGTATGCAGACACGTAATTTTTGACCGAACCTAAGGTTTTACACCATTTTTTATTCCTTAAATATTTATTATAAATCTAAATTAAATATTTTGATTTTTTATCGTATTTTAGTAAGTTTATTTTGAAAGATTTGAAAACTACAAAAAAAAAATATTTTCTTTCAATTTAAGTTTTAATAAACACGCTAGTATTTCTTAATTATATTTTTAGACTAGCTATTTTGATTTTTATCATATTTCATTAATTCAAAATAATTAGTTAATATTTTTATTATTTTAATTTTGATTATATTTAATAAAAAAATAAAAACCTAAAACTACCCATCTGCCCACCTTTCCTACGACTACCCCACTACCTCACATTACACCATTATCCCACAACCCCCTCACACTCCTCAACTCCACTCACCCTCATTTCCTACCCACGACACACACCCATATTCTGCCAACAATGTACACACACCCATATTCTGCCAACAATATACACACACCCATTCTCTGCCAACAATATACACACACCTACACTATATAAAAACAATACCAACGCTACACAAAACAGGGGGAAAGAGGGAAAAACTCATATACATTTTTCTACTACAAAACACGGACAGCAGCAAAAAAAAAAAGAAGAAAACATACTCACGAAAACAGTCCCAAAAAAGACAAGGTAAACTTCGAGGTCTATTTTCGCGGTTTCAAGTTCGTGGTTCTTAATTGTAGTCCTTTCTTGTAGTGAAATAATTTTCACAAGAGGTAACACTTAATCTTTTTTTGTTTTTTTTAGTTTTATGTCATGATTGTGCAAGACTTGAATCCAATGTTATGAAGTTGCTCAAACTTTATGTGCACTTAGTTTTGACACAGTAATATTGAAACATTTCCCCTTTGCTTTATTCTATGTTATCTCTCATCTTGTACCGTATGCTACTATCAATTAAGTACCTTTTATATTCAATCAAGATTAACCAAATGCCTGAAAGTAGTATTCTAATAGTTTGTTTAGTCAAATTTATCCAAAGTTAAAAGTATTTATCTTAGAAAAATAAGAGATGAAGAGTTACACATTTTTTTAATTTTTTTCAAATGTCTTTTGTCATAACTTGTAAGTACACTTAAAATATAAATACATCTATAGCGAATTAGAATGTGAAATAACTTTATATTTGTTTAAGATTTTAAACTTTTATTATTTAAATAAGTGTTCATGAATATAAATAATAAAAATAATTTAATCACTAATAATACGTTTAAGCTTTCTAGCAATCGGTAACATTAGGATATATGACCCTTTAAGAATATTTATTTCGATTAAGAATGTGGTTACACATCTTTTTCTTGAGATATTAAAATAAACTCAAGGATGCGGTGACGCACCTTGTCCAGTAATAATAATCAACTTTCATTAATTTAAATCAAGAGGTGTAAATAGAGATTTTTAGGTGTGATGCACTCGAGAGGAAAAGGCAGTTATGCCTCTAAATGTCAAGACCAAGAATGCGGTTACGCATCTAGGTTTAGATCAATAAAAGTTCAACAATTAAAAATATGAGCAAATCACGGCCTGTAATAATAATATATCCAAAATAGTTTAAAATAAGTATAAATCAATAAAAGCGACCGTGCTAGAACCACGGGACTCGAGGGATGCCTAATACCTTTCCCTCGGTCAATAGAATTCCTTACTCGAATTTCTGGTTCGCAGACCAAAATAAAGAGTCGTTTCCTTTTGATTTGGGATATAAAAAAATAGGTGATTTGGAACACCATAACTCAATTCCAAGTGGCGACTCTGAAAATATTAAAATACTCCTTAATCAATATCGTCACTTAAAATGGGAAAACCCTTCCGTCCGTCCAAAAAGGGGTGTGACATCGTCCAGTCCTTAACTGCCTCAATCTTGGCTAGATCAACTCGAATACCCTCCTTGGACACCATGTGCCCCAGGAATGCCACAAACTCAAGCCAAAACTCACACTTGGAGAACTTGGCATACAACTTCTGCTCTCTCAATCTCTGAAGCACCAACCTCAAGTGACGGGTATGATCCTCCTCGATCTTGGAATATATCAAAATGTCATCAATGAATACGATCACAAAGGAATCCAAGTACGGACGGAACACTCTGTTCATCAACTCCATAAACGTCGCAGAAGCGTTAGTCAGCCCAAAAGACATCACTAAGAACTCATAGTGGCCATAACGAGTCCGAAAAGTTGTCTTAGGAATATTCGATGGCCTAATCTTTAACTGATGATAATCGGACCTTAAGTCAATCTTAGATAACAACGCCGCACCTTGAAGCTGATTAAAAAATCATCAATGAGAGGAAGAGGATACTTGTTCTTGATAGTCACCTTGTTCAACTGCCTATAGTCAATACACATCCTCATCGAACCATCTTTCTTCTTTACAAAAAGGACCGGTGCACCCTAAGGTCACACACTAGGATGAATAAATCCTTTACTCAACAAGTCCTGCAACTGATCTTTCAACTCAGCCGGATCCATACGATACGGGGCAATAGAGATGGGCCTGGTGCCCGGCTCCAAATCAATAGCTAAATCAATGTCCCTATCCGGTGGGACACCAAGAAGATCAGTAGGGAACACATTAGCAAACTCCTGAACCACAGGGATGGACTCAATAGAAGGTGACTCAACACTAGTATCACGGATAAAAGCCAAATAGGACGAACACCCTCAATCAATCAACCTCTAGGCTCGGATGTAGGAGATAATCTTACTAGGGTAAGAACCACTAGTACCCTTCCACTCTACCCTCGGAACACCAGGCATCACTAAGGTGACAGTCTTAGCATAACAATCAAGGATCGCATGATAGGGAGAAAGCCAATCCATACCAAATATCACATCAAAATCTATCATCCCCAGAATAATCAAGTCTACCCAAGTGTCGTACCCAGCCAAAGAAACAAGACAGGATCGATACACTCGATCCACCACTAAGGGCTCACCCACGAGTATGGAAACATGCACAGGCACATGCATACAATCACATACTAAATCAAACCCAGATGCAAAGTAGGTAGAAACATAGGAGAAAGAATACCTCGGATCAAATAATACAGACACAGAGCGATGACAGACTGGGACGATACCTGTGATGACGACATCAGAAGACTCAGCCTCGGGTCTCCCCGAAAAAGAATAACACTAGGCTCCTCTACCACCTCCTATCTGAGCCACACCTCTACCTCCACGTTGGGCCACAGCACCACTACCCGAAGCTCTACCGCCTCTACCTGCTGTCTGACCCCTGCCTCGACCCCTAGCCAAGGCGCTTAATCTCTCTCTAGAGCTGCTGAGTAAGTACGATGAGGCCCTCTATGAGTCTGAAATGGACACTGGTGAATCATATGACCCGAATCCCCACAACTATAACAAGATCTCAGAACGGAGAGCTACTAGAATAAACCAGATGAAGTACCATGACCACCTCGGGACACCTATCCACACTCAACTGCTAGTATGGAAGCATGAACAGGCCTCTGACGCTGAAATGAGCTACTGCCCCTCTGAGAACCTCTACCTCTAGACAAGGCACCGGAAAACTGACCACTAGAACGGGCCCTCTTGGGATCCCCAAACTCTTCTCGAACCAACAACTCCGCCTCCTTGGTGGTGCTCACAATGGACTGGAAGGAAGCCCCCTCACGGGTTGATCTGAACACATAGGATCTGATGGAGAAAGTCAACCCTCTCAAAAATCTGTGGACTCTCTCTGCCTCATCTAGAATCAAAGACGTGGCATGACGAGACAGCTGACAGAAACGTGCCTCATAGTTAGCAACGCACATGCCACCCTGAGTCAAACTCTCAAAACTCAACCTGCTCTCCTCACGCACACTCCAAGGAATGAAGCGATCCCGAAAAGCACTGGAGAAAGCATCCCCCTCAACCAGAAGAGATCCCTAGATTATGACCGAAATCCTCGAGACACACATAAACTTAACTAGGGTCTTATTACCCCCCTAAACTAATTTAAAATGGAATAAATACACCATAAACGCTGACGTGGCACAAAGAGTGTGCACACTCTCTAGAAAGCATGTGATGGGTGAACAAATTGGACACATGTCCTTTTTTAATTGGTAACTTTATAATTAGTTAGTACACATAATTATTGATATTTAAACTTATATATATTTAATTATTTATATTTCTTTCTTTGTAAAATATTTACTTTTCTTTCTCACTTTAAACTTTTTTTTCTTTCATTAATCTCTTATCTTTTCACTTTTAATTATTTTTAAAAAATTATGTGTATTTTTTTAAAAAAATAATTAAAAAGTTATAACGTTTTTTTTTTATGTTTTTATGTTTTTAAACGTTAAAAAATAATTAACGTTTTAATTTTTTTATGTTTTATTTGATTTTCTTCACTTATTTTGATATCCGTAGAAAATTAACTTATTTTAAATATAAGACATTTGAAATTAAATCAAAAGGAAAGAAAATAAAAGGAGTAAATAAAATCAATAGAATAATAAAAGAGAAAAATCAATTAATGAAGGTAAAAAAAAGTTTAGATACAAGGAAAAAATAATATGTGTATTAACTTAACTTAAATACACGATAAAGAAAATAAGAATAATTTTTAAAAAAAAAATTAAAATTTTTAAAGAAAAATTAAATAAAAAATAAAAAATAAAAAAAAAATACTTACACACGTGGCAGGCTCGTGTGTACAAACATAACCAACTTGGTGTGATTGAAGGTGCCACGACAGCACTAAAGGTGCACAAAAATACGAAAAAAGTTAATTTAGGGGGTAATAAGACCCTAGTTTAGTTTAGGTGTGTCTCTGCGATTTCGGTCATACTCTAGGGGGGTACTTGTGCATTTTCCCTTTTTTAAAAAAAAATATATTTTTAAAAAAAGAATAGATAATTAGATAGCTTTAGAAATTGTGTAGAAATGGAAGTGTATTGGACAGTTTTGAAATAGCAAATTTAAATTAATTAGTAAAAATAATTTTATAAGAAAATACATGAAAATTACTTAAAGTTTTAAAACATTCAAGGAAGAAATGGAAACAAAAAATTTCTTATATTTTTCTGTTTATATAATAATATTTTCTTTACAATTTTGTATATTGCTTAAATATCCTTTAAAGTTATTTAAACGTTACGATTCAAAACTTTTTTAAAAAAAACGTTTTATATTGTTATATGTTTTTAAAATTGAATTTAAACGATAAGTTCCAAAACTGTTTTATATTGTTGTTTGTTTTTAAAGTTGAATTTATTATTTAAATTAACTAAAATAATTAGTTTTAAAACTAAAATTTAAGAATAATTGTGGTACTGACATGTAGCGTTTTCCCTCTCCTATTATATATATATATATATTGATTTTTCTCCTTAGATAAATAATAAGAAGGTTACCTAGTGGAATCTTCAACGGGAATACCACCAATTCCTTTGGTACATTATCACTTTGGCCTTGTTAAACAGGGCGCCGAATTTTTGACAAGTAATGCAATAATATGCTACTTCCATGATCTATTTCCCTCAATCGATAGAATATAAAAAATACCAACAGTATAATAATTTCCTTAAGATTGTTGTTGATTCTGTATTCCTAAGATACTTAGAACAAAAACTTTGGAGAACTTTATAAGGAACAACAATGTTTAAAGTGTATTTTCTAAACTAGAAAATTAAAACCAGTAGAGAAAATAGAATCAGAATCAGATTAGGAATAAAATACAAACTATTTTTCTCAAAGAAGAAAATCGAGTCCACTGAATGCACAATGTTCCCTTAAGGAAATTATTCCCCTCAAGTACTCGAGGCTAATGAAATAGATCCTCCCAGGATAGAATGATCTTACTCACCGATGTATCGATAACTATACCCACAGTGTTAGCGAACCACTCAACAGCAGTAAAGTACACTTAAAATACTAGATTTAGTAGTAGAAGAAGAAGTCCAAAAAGTAGCTAAATTTGTTGTTTAAAAATAAGAGGAAACCCCTGTATTTATAGACAACAAAGGGTAGTGTGAACAAATGCTTATTGTGTCTTATCGGGAAGGTCACAACCATTTATAAAAGTCACAATCCTTCGAAAAGGTCACAACCTTTCATAAAAGTCACAATTTTCCATAGAAGTCACAACTCTTCATAAATGTCATAACTCTTTATAAAAGTCGCAACTTTTCAAATAAATTACAACTCTTCATTTTCTATTCACACCTTTTAAAACCCAATAGTTTCCATGCGGATTTATAATTTGCGAAGTACATCTTATCTTAAGTCAAGAACAAATCACATGAGTAAGGCCCTATAGTTGAAAATCATGGATACACACGTATCTAAAACCTTGAATCTTTTTTTTTTATCACTATATCAAACTAAATCAACTAATTAAAAAATACAAAAACCTCACTAAACAATCACTCTTATATCATCAATAAAAAGAAAATAACTTAAGGGATGAGTTATTAAACTAATACAAGTTTTCAATAATTCACAATCAATCATAGTTTATTGCATAATCAAATCAAGATACACAAAAAATCGAAGTACTAATGAAGAAGAGATAATTTAAATAGTCGTTCATCCAATTGCATAAACTATGGACGAGGGGTCTCCCATACATCAAAAATATCCTCCCCATGTAGAGCAAAAAGACGGTCACCACCAATTGAAAAATCCCAAATCGAACAACCATGACTCTGTTGAAACTGTGATGTTGGAACCCAATCAGAACCACAATAAACTGAAATTGTATCGCCAAATGATGAGAACAATTGTCCCTCGTGAAATGCCAATTTTGGATAACAATTATACATGCAGTCCCTCATAGAAATTCTCCATTCTATACTACTTGTAGTACTCCTCAAATCCATGAAACCCAAATTCTCATTTGAATCAACTACACAAATGGAATTACTCTCCTCTATCACAATCGCTTCTCTATATGTTCTTTGATCCATAGCATCAGACCACGACAAATCCACCATGTTTTCCCTAAAATCAAACAAGTTGATGGAACATTTTGACCTCGAATGACAACTAGCGACCATCAAACAATTGGTACCATGTAACCATTGAAACTCGGTACTATCTGGCCAGTATGGCAAGAAATCTGTCTGCTTACCAGTGATTTGGTCCCAAACACCGATCCCGTTCTTTTTATTGGTGCTCTCGGTACCACTGGAAAACAACTTGTAATCCGAGCCAACACCGAGTGCATCTGCAGTGTAATCCTTCAATTGATCTTCATCTTTAACTAGAAGATTATACTTCAGTTTCCCTGAAAAGATGTACTGAACAACCCAATTCCGCCCCTAGCTAGGTAATTGTAAGAACTACTGACCACAATATTATGAGAATCGACCCAACAAACATCTTTAACTCTACGATAATCACGAGTGGTTATTGTAGGTTGCTCTTCTAGCATCCAATTGTACACGCTAGACCATATTATCACGAACCACACAGCACCAGCTATTTGGGCTAGCCCAAATAATATCAGCCTCCCCTATTGTTGGGCCCGTTATAGACTTGGCCAACCAAAGCCTATTGCCATCAAATGATCTTCAACGCCGTAATACAGAGCCTCTCTGTATAGGTTCTTTTTATGGTTCTTCAGAGAAATATAAAGCTCCCCTGTTCTGAGTAAGTCCAAAAGGACACCAAAATAATCAGGATTCCTATCGATGAAAAGTTCAGAGATCGCCCCATTGGAATGCAGGTTGCAATTCTCATCAAACATGGCTCCAAAGAATGAGTTCCTTCCAACACTCACTAAGGTTGTACCCTTAGTTTCAAACTTTTTTCCACCAACATTGAGTTTCACTCTGTCTTCCTGGCTTTCCATTCTTCAAAAGTATCGTTGTACCCTAAAATTCAAACAGGTACTATTATAAGAGATGCAACAACTTACACACTAATAGCACAAGTGGGGTCTGGAGAGTGTTAAGATATACGGAGACCTTACCTTTACCTTTGTGGGGTACAGAGGTTGTTTCTGATACACCTCGACTCAAAGAAGACTAACCAAAGCAGGATAAACAAGAAAATAAACGCAGCAAAATAACAAGCTAAACAAAGCATATGAAATGACAAGTAGTAATAAAATTGAAGGATAAGATACTATTTGAAAAATAGGTAAGTCTACATCTAAATAAGAAGAAGGTGAAAAGAGGAGACCAAACCTTGCCTCTTTCTCGTAAAAATACTCCAACACCTAACTACCTATTGCTCTTCTACCTTAATTCTTGACTCTTTCTTGTAAAAGTACTCCAACACCTGACCACCTACTGCCCTTCTACCTTAATCTTTTTTAATCTTTCTTCGAAAATACTCCAACACTTAGTCACCTACTACCCTTCTACCTCAATCCTTTTGACCTTTTCTCCTAGAATACTCCAACACAAGACTACCACTGCTCTTCTAACTTAATCCTTGACTCTTTATCGTAAACGTATTCCAACACAAAACTACCTACCACCCTTCTACCTTGATCCTTTTGACTCTTTCTCCCAAAAGTACTCCAACACCAGACTAACTACTACTCTTCTACATTATTCCTCGACTCTTTCTCATAAAAGTACTCCAACACTAGACTACCTACTATCCTTTTACCTTAATCCTTTTGACACTTTCTCCTAAAATTACTCAAACACCAGACTACCTATTACCCTTTTACCTTAATCATTTTGACTCTTTCTCCTAAAAGTACTCCAACATCAGACTACCTACTGCTCTTCTACAATAATCCTTGACTCTTTTTCATAAAAGCACTCCAACACTTGACTACCTACTACCCTTCTACTACCTTAATCCTTGACTCTTTCACGTAAAAGTACTCCAATACCAAACTACCTACTACCCTTCTACCTTAATTCTTTTGACTTTTACTCTAAAAATACTCCAACACCAGACTACCTACTGCTCTTCTACAGTAATCCTCGACTCTTTCTCATAAAAGTACTCCAACACCAGACTACCTATTGCTCTTCTACATTAATCTTTGACTCTTTCTCATAAAAGTACTCTAACACCACACTACCTACTACCCTTTTACCTTAATCCTTTTGACTCTTTCTCCTAAAAGTACTCAAACACCAGACTGCCTACTGCTCTTCTACATTAATCCTTGACTCTTTCTCATAAAAGTACTCCAACACTTTACTACCTACTACTCTTCTATCTCAATCATTTTGACTCTTTCTCCTAAAATACTCCAACACCAGACTACCTATTGCTCTTCTACCTTAATCCTTGACTCTTTCTCATAAAAGTACTCCAACATCAGACTACCTACTACCCTTCTGCCTTAATCCTTTTGACTCTTTTTTCTAAAAGTACTCCAACACTGGACTACCTACTTCCTTTCTACCTTAATCCTTTACTCTTTCTCGTAAAAGTATTCCAACACCAATAGAAATTTAAGTATAGTTACCTGATAAACGATAAAAAATTATTAGTAGCTCCAATAATTATAAGCCAACTAGGAATAGTATTGGACCTAAAAGCCTTAAATTACAAGAATGCCATCACCATTTTTGTTTTTAAATAGTTAGGTCTACGTGGAGAAAAAGAATTATTTTTTTTACCGGACTTAGAAGAATTCAAATAGGGAGTAGCTATAATCTGGAGATGAATTCACTTGTGATTATTGAAAAAATTTGGAAACCATAAGTTGTTTTTAGATTTGTGATTTTTTGTGTTTTTAAAAATAATTTATTTTAACTATTTCAATTAGGGTTTGTAAAAAAAAGATAAATAATTTATTTTAACTATTCCAATTAAGATTCATAAAAAGAAAAATAATTGGGAGAGAATTTCTTTTAATTCTTCATTCCGTCGTACCTATTTCTGGCTTCTTCTTTTTTAATAATATCTTAATAACGTAGACCTAAGTTAAAAAGAATTTTGCACTGACAAACAATTTCTGAATCCTAGCTCCAATAGTACTATTCTTTGTTGGTTTATAAGTATTGGAGCTACTAATAATTGATTTGTTTATAAGGTAACTATACTTCAATTTCTATGATGGTGAAAATTTTTATTACTATTAATAACACGATAAAATAATAATTAATCTACTATCACATGTTAAACTACATTGATCATACTATAAAAAGTATTTTAACGGGTATATTCTAGAAAAAAACTCGCTACTAGTTCTCCTCCTTTTCTTAACAAACGCAAAGATAACCCTCAAAGTTGAATATTATCTCAACTCTAAAGTTGTTTACTCAGATATTTCTTATCAAAGCAAGGGATTCATTTTAAGTGAAATCAAATCAGAAGTTATTTTCGGTTTACCATGTATTGTTGCTATTTTTGCACCCCTATCCGGTAGTTTGAGAAAGACTCTACTAAATGATAACATGACGCATAGAGTATAACACTTATCTATACTAGAAGGTCAGAGGTAGAAAAGTTATAAGCTTAGGATGGAAACCTTAAAAATGGTGATAGTAACTCTAATTAAATATCCTTTTTATTTAGTATTTCATTTATCGTTACATCTTATGTCGCGCTATTTTCTTTAATATGTTGTAAAAATAACGTCACTTTTTGAAATACTTTAACTTTAAATTAAATTTCTTATGTTTATCCTTGGTAATATATACTTTTATAATTACAAATATCTCAAGGCATATTTAAACTACTAGTCCCAAAATCCTTATTTCTTTTTAGGCATTTACCATCTAGCCAAATTATGCCATATAAGTTTAAAACATTGGAGTCCTTATTTAATTTGTGAAGTATAAAAAGAATAACTTCATGCACTAATAAGCTTTTACTATACGTAAAACTCCTAAAAGAATCAGACTATAGAAATCTATTATGCGCAGTCTTACTTTCATTGATGTTTTCACAAGAGTCTATAATTTGTGATGTATATCATATCTTAAGTCAAACAAATCACATGAGTAAGATCCTAGTTAAATAGTTTTTTTAGTCAATAACTATCAAATATCACACACCAAAATTCACAGAATTAATTCTACTCAATCTTCAAATCTTGAAAAACTTGAAAACACGATCTATAACCTTGAAATTTTTGTATCACTCTACCAAACTTAATCAACTAACTAAACACTATAAAAACCTCACAAAACAATCACTCATATATCCTTACAAAAAAACAAAAAAGACTATAGAAAGTGTTCAAGTTTCATTTAAATTATAGCCATGGCCACAAGAAACTCATTATACTTTCTCATTTTCTTTCTCATCATTGCCTTAAACTTCATTAATAGCTTAGCCACTTATCATAATTCTGATGATAATAATACTGCAAAATGGTTACATATTTGGCCATTTGTTCCACCACAACCACCTTCATCAATTGGTCATTTTCCTAAATTTCCTTTCACAAGATCAATATTTCCATGGCCACGGATTTTGCCTCCTTATTCCCCGAGTACTAAAAAAAGTTCTAATGACATAAGCATGGTCAACAGTCAGAATGTGTTGAAAAAGAAATCGTGTGCCTCAATCGTTGAAAAATGTATAATTTGCGTTCGTCGTAGATGTTTCTCCTATGATTGTTGTGAGGTTGTTAGTAAATTTGGTCACGAGGATGTAACAAGTTTTATGAATATGCCATGATTAAAATGTTAGAAAACTTTATACAATCTGTCCAAGTTCACAAGTAAACCACTAGACATAAACATTGATATTAGAGAATGATGGGAACACGAACCTTGTTCCATTGCAATAACTTGATTGAAGAAAGCAATAACTTGATTGAAGATTACTTTCTTAGTGTTCTTTTTCTAAGATGGAGAGAAAGAGAAAAAGTATGTCTTTTAGTTCAGGGACCAAATCCTTTTAAAGGATTCTGAAGTGCCTTTTCATCTGAAAAGGGATTTAAATAATACCTTTTCAATAAGTCTCCATCAGACTTAAGAAAAGATCCACGGATTTCAAGTTATCTAAATTAAATCCATATTAATAGATATTTATTTTTAAGCCCCAAAACTTTAGTACTTAATTAGATCATACAATGAGCTATTTTAATTTAATGATAGCATATCTACGTATAATATATTAATCTGTAAGTCCACAAAATAGAAATTACTAACATAAAAATCAGTGTGCAATTAACCCATTAGCTGCTCCTCCTCCTTCAACTTAAGAAAACTGTGTGAAATTATATTAAGTTCTTAAGTGTGTATTTATGTAAGAAAATTAATAAAGTGATGGACTATATATGTAATTATCAAATTATGTACTTTCTTTCATGTCCTCATGATATATATCATATCATATTATACTAAAAATGGGAAGCTCCTAACCTCAAAGTTGGATTACGATTTTACCCTTTAATTTTAAAAAATATTTTTATTATATTTTTTGAATAAAAATATAGATACATTAGCTTAAATAATAAATACAAACACATTTATTTTTTGTACAAAATTTGAACCTATACTCTTAATTTTTGTAATAACTTAATTTGTTCTCTATGCAAATAACGGATAAGAGTGCATGTGTTCTCTTACATATTATTTCAATTAGTTATTGTAATAACTAATATAGTCATAATTAATAATTCATCACTTCCACTACCAAATATTATGGAATGTCTAATTTAGTACAAGTAAATTAAATATTAAATTTTAGATTGATCAAATTAAGGTAATAATTATTCATAAATGTCATTTTTCACATTCCAATATTTATTTGCTTGTCCTTTGAGTTTCTACTGTTACAATAGTATTTATGCATAACTTTTAGTTTCCACCTAAATTAATAATATAAGTAAGACACCAAAGTGTCAAGTCATTTGGTTATTTTCTTTTTTCTCCACAACAATCTACTCTTTTTGTTTGTTTTATTTTGCTCAGCTCCATCAAAAATGTCCAGATAAATCTATTTTTTACATATTAAAAAAACTTATTTTCTGCCAATTGTTACCATTTAGGTGTATATACATTTATGGGCTAGATTGAAATGTTTTATCGTACGTTATCTAATTGATTTATTTCTACTTTGTTAATTTCATCATATAATATTTTATTTTTATTTTTATTTTTACAATATTATGTAACAATGAATATGGGATACACGTGCAAAGCACGTGTTCACATACTAGTATAATCAATAAAGTGAAGTTCTTATTTATTACTAGATCATATATGCTACTTCCTAGTTTCATTAATAAAAAATATGTTAGGACCAAACTTTAGAGATGAAGACCGTAAACTTTTCTCAAAAACTATCATGTCAAATCATTAAGATATAAGTGTATCTAAATTTCTGAGTGTCGTAGTTATTTTCGTCTTGCAGTTATATGTCTTTCAAACTAAGATGTAAGCGACTCTAAACTTTTCTAACGATGGGATATCTGAAAAGATAAGCCCCACATCTGGTTTGGGGTTCATAACCTTGAATTTTTAATGTCATAAGTTGTTTATCTCTAATTTAATCCATCATTAAACTAAAAATACAGACGGTTATCTACACATAAGAAATAATTTGTTTTGTCATGTTTACTATAAATAATTAGTCCAAAATAGTTGTCATTTTAGAAAATTAAAATAAACTTTTTGAGTTTTCAACTTTACTCTTACTCAATAAATGTGGAGAGAGAGTAGTATTAAATTCAAATCAAGACTAGATAAAGGATAATTTAGTCAATTTACCCTTTTTTAAAGAAGACCGTAAAAGGAAAACATGACAAGTAAAATAAATCGAAGCGAGTAAAATCAAGAGTCTCAATCCCAAATTTCAAACACAACATTTTACATTCTTTACATTGAGCTTGAAAAGCGCTAAGGTGAATGATGTTTGTTGGATTGATTCCGAAAGGTCGAATTTGTATTGACACGATAGGAAGCGATATTGTGATAAGTAAAATAGTTCCATATAAATTGATTGATTAATAACATTTTCAATTTAGCTTTACTTTTAATAGATGATCATTATTCTCAATATGTGATAAACTAAATTATAAATGCATCAACTCAAACTTCAAAAAGTAGATGAAGAATGAATAGTTCATTCATGGTCTTATAGGCCCGACTAGCCCGATCAAAAGAGATATGCTATGACTAAATGCACATGTATGTAGGGACGGACCTACGTGGAGCTCAGGTGTAATGACCCTGAAGGTTATTTTTGATAATTTTTACAAAATGACCGTTTTGCCCCTCCCGAGAGTTGCCCCGAGTCACATTTGAAATGTTTCTGAGTTTGGTTTCGTGAAAGTTTGAGTTAAAAAGAGGTTTTTGAAAAGTTTTGAATTGTAAAGGCTTAAATTGCCAATTTGTGGTTTTAGAGGTCATTCGGAGTTTCGGGACTCGGATGAGAATTTCGTCGATTCAATCAGTTCCGGAATGTGGATTTTGGCCTAGGAGAATTGATGAGGTCAGTTTTGGGGTTGTTTCGTGAATTTGAGGTCCTAAGTTGGAAAATTGTGGAATTTTGATCATAGGGTTGACTTTGGTCAATATTCGGAGATCTGATGCTCGGATGTCGATTCTGATAACTCCGTTGGATTCGGGGATGATTTCAGGCCTAAGGGTGGCCTTGGTTGAATTTTTAGAGGTCCCGAGCTCGTTTTGAGTTGTTGAGGCATAAGTTAGTTTTGTTGTGTTTTATCAGGTTACGGGTCTACAAGACCTCGAATCCAAATTCTAATGGTTCCATTGAGTCCGGAACGTCAAATTTAGTTGGGTTGCATATCTGGTTTGTATGCACGGGGTTTCGAACGAATCCCGAGGGTTCATTCGGAGACTTGTGAAATTGCTGATTTTGCTGTTGTCTGGTGCCTGATTGGTAAGCCTTCGCATTCGCGGACCCTTAGTCCGCGTTTGCGGAGCCTGGGGCACGTTCGCAGAGGGTGAAGGTTTTGACCTCCGCGTTCGCGGAGGTTTTGTGGTTTGGTTTCCGCATTCGCGGAGGGAAAATTTTTGCCTGAATAGTGTAAAGTCGAGAATTTACCCATTTTCACCATTTTCATTATTTTGGAGCTCTCTTGGGCCATTCTTGAAGGGATTTTTTTATGGAAATCAGTGTGGATAAGTAATTTTAACCCTTGGTCTTGATTACCCAATGCTTTAAACATGATTTTTTTATTGGAAATTTGGATTTTCAAATGTGTTTTTGGTTATTTTGAAAGAACTCTGAAAATTTGATAAAATGGAAAACGAGGGCTATTTTGAGCTTCCTTTTCAAATGGGTTTTTCATCATTGAATTCCTATGGTATTGAGGATGATTTTTATGAAACAAATCCCAGATTCAGGCCCAGTTTTTGAAATCGGATTTTTGGGTTGTTTTACCTTTTCTTTTTGAATTTCGTGTTCTTGACATTGTTAGGCCCGGATTGTGATTGGGTTTCACTATTTGAATAGATTGTATTGCTTACGGAAGGGAAAAGCTCCGATTGTTGATTGATTTCGATTCGATTAAGGCAAGTGAACTCTTAAAACCTTGTAAATCTTTTAGAATTTCGACTTCCTTACTTGATTGTGTTGGGGAGTAATGGGATGGAGGTATTGGGTGAGTTCTTGCATGAATCAATTTAATAATGACCGGCAGGGTTAATAAAATGGCTTGTATGCTAATGTGATAGGCCAACGTGTGATTGGGCCATGGACTTGATATCATTGTAAGTTTGATGTATTGCTATGATAGTCTCGATGTGATTATGAACGTGTTGAATATGTCTTTTGCTCATTGTTGATTATGGGACTAGACTTGAGAACTCTTGTTAGCGATTGATCCTACTTGAGATGAAATGAGTAGAGAAATGGAGACTAGGCAATTGACATCATTGATATGTTGTGGATATTGGGATTTTGACTATTGTTGTTGATATATTGTTGATAATGTGACGTGATTTGCATTGATATGAATTGTGCTGTGATTGTGAGCACTATCATTCATTCTCATTATCTGCGTGAACATGCTTGTGTGCATTGGTTCTGGAAACACTATGATAAGACATTTGATGATATATGCCGATAGAAAACGGTTCCGGCGATGCCGATGGGATATGGTTCCGGTGGATATGTGGTCCATGTGTGGCCAGTGATGATTTATGCCAATGAAAAATGGTTCCGGCGGATATGTGGTCCATGTGTGGCCAGTGATGACTTATGCCAATGGGAAATGGTTCCGGCGAGAGATGA
Organism: Solanum appendiculatum; assembly: GCA_018342035.1. Classification (NCBI taxonomy): domain Eukaryota; kingdom Viridiplantae; phylum Streptophyta; class Magnoliopsida; order Solanales; family Solanaceae; genus Solanum; species Solanum appendiculatum. The sequence goes on along the minus strand of JAGDQO010001564.1, from coordinate 108,433 downwards.
TTTATGTCGATGGGAAATGGTTCCGGCGGATACATGGTCCATGTGAGGCCCCCATGGGTACCGATTTGAGATTCAGCGGTTGTGTATGGTAGGACAGACATGCATTCTATACTTTGCATTGCATCGCATTATATTGTCTGATCCTTGGTTTTGTGATACTATGTTGTACCTTATGATTCTGAGACTTATTTGTTGATACTGAATTGAGCTTCTTTGTTGAACTGTTGTTGAACTGTTGTTGTCTTGTATCATTTGAATTGTGGATTGGAAATCTGTTAGGTTGGGCTGAGTTTCTGTGCAGGTTGTAGTTATTGGAGGTTCGGTTAGAAGTCAGGGTTTAGTGATTCTTTTAGATTTGCTTCGTTTTATTAGTTGATTTGCTGGGTACTGTGTTGTTTGGTACTCACCATTGCTTCTACACTTGTGTAGATTCCGAACCCGGACCGTGAGCTTGTTCTTCCTTCTTCCTTCTCCGAGGCTTTTAAGGATACTTGAGAGGTAGTTGTTCAATTTTGGCGAACTCTCTTGACCCCTTTTACTTATGTTTATTCTATTTGAGATACAGACATCGAGACTTGAAGTTTTTTTTCGTTTCAAATTCTGTAATAGAGGCTTTTACATGTGACAACCAGTCCTGGAATGGTTTTATAGATGAAGTCTTCCGCCTTAAGTTATTTCTTTCTTTATTTGTGTTATTTCTTTCGCTTGTTGGGTTTTAGGCTGACTTGTCCTGTGGGATAGGACAAGTTCCATCACACCCAGTTTTGGGTCATGAAAAATGGTATCAAAGCCCAGGTTTTCATAGGTATCACGTGTACTAGACAAGTCTAAGTAGAGTCTGGAGGATCGGTACGGAGACGTTTGTACTTATCTTCGAGAGGCTATGAAGACTGTTAGGAAACTTTTTTCATTTCATTCTCTCTCATCGTGCATGGTTCTATCGCTTGTACTGAGTGTCGCGTGTTGTTTTTGCAGATGCCGAGTACCAGAGCTTCAGTTTCGAGTGATGGAGGGGAGGCAGTCCCCGAGGCAGCAGTTGAGGCCACATCCAGAGGTCAGGGTAGAGCCCGAGTTGGAGGCCGTGCTCGTGGAGTAGCACATGGTAGAGGCCGTGCCCAAGGAGCGGCACCTGCTAGGGGTCGTGGTTGAGGGTCTTCTCCAGGGCCACAGATTGAGGTTGGCCAGGGTCAGGTCCCTCCAGGATTCTCAGCACCATTCTTTCAGGAGACCTTATTGAGGATGTTGGGCGTTATGGAGAGTTTTACTCAGGGTGCTGCAGGCATGCCTCAGGGTTCACAGACCAGAGCAAGGGCACAGACCCCAGAGCAGCATCAGGGTCCGGTTGTTCAGGATCCGGTGGGTTAGCCACCGTTGGTTCCCGCGTCAGCTGTAGGTGCACAGGATGATCAGGATGTAGTTCTGACGGTAGAGGACCAGAAGTGTTATGAGAGGTTTCAGAAGATGAGACCACCCCTGTTTCAGGGTGGTAAGAGTGAGGATGCTCATGAGTTTCTGAACTTTGTGCTGCGAGATGCTTGGGGCAGTGAGGATGGTGGATGCGAGAGGTGTCCGTTTTGTTCTCTCCAGCTCCGTGGGCCAGCTAGGGAGTGGTAGAGGTCTTGGGCGGAGTCCTTGCCTGTGGAGTCTCCTCCGGTTGAGTGGGATGCTTTCTCCAGTGCTTTTCATGATCATTTCATCCCTTGGAGTGTGCGTGATGAGAGTAGGCTGAGGTTTGAGGGTTTGACTAGGGTAGCATATCGGTTGCGGAGTACTAGGCACGTTTCTATCAGTTGTCTCGTCATGCCACGTCTATGATTCCTGATGAGAAGGAGAAGGATCGCAGGTTTGTGAGGGACTTAACTTTCTCCATCAGATCGTATGTGTTCAGATCATCCCGTGAGGGTGCTTCCTTCCATTCCATCATGAGTATCGCCAGAGAGGTAGAGTTGATGGTTCGAGAGGTGTTTGGAGACTCCAAGAGGGCCCATTCTAGTGGTCAATTTTCTAGTGCCTCATCTGGAGGCAGGGGTTATTAGAGAGGTGGTACTTCTTTCCAATGTCAGAGGCCGGTACATGCTTTCATGCCAACGGCCAAGGGGGGACAGGTATCCCGTGGATCTCATGGCATTGGCCAGGGTAGCCGTGGTACTTCATCTGGATCATCACAGCAGATCACTGTTCTGAGATCTTGTTATACTTGTGGGGATTCGGGTCATCCGATGCGATAGTGTCCTCTTCAGACTCATTCAGGGCCCCAGCTTACTTATTCTGCAGCTCCAAGGAGAGATTCAGTGCCTCCGGCTAGAGATCGGGGCAAGGGTCAGTCAACTGGTAGGGGTGGTAGAGCGTCGGGTGGTGGAGCTGTGGCTCAGCGTGGAGGTAGAGTTGCGGCTTCGACTGGAGGTAGTAGAGGAGCTCAGTGTTATGCTTTTCCAAGGAGACCCGAGGCTGAGTCTTCTGATGCTGTCATCATAGGTATTGTTCCAGTCTGCCATCGAGATGCTTATGTATTATTTGATCCAGGGTCTACTTTCTCCTATGTGTCTGCCTACTTTGCATCTGAGTTTGATTTGGTATGTGATCATATGCTTGTGCCTGTACATGTTTTTACACCCGTGGGTGAGCCCTTAGTGGTGGATCGAGTTTATCGATCCTGTCCTGTTTCATTGGCTGGGTATGACACTTGGGTAGACTTGATTATTCTAGGGATGGTAGATTTTGATGTGATTTTGGGTATGGATAGGCTTTCTCCCTATCATGTGATTCTGGATTGTCATGCTAAGACTGTCACTCTAGCGATGCCTGGTGTTTCGAGGGTAGAATGGAAGGGCACTAGTGGTTCTTACCCTAGTAAGGTTATTTCCTACATCCAAGCCTAGAGATTGATTGATAGAGGGTGTTTGTCCTATTTGGCCTTTATTCAGGATACTAGTGTTGAGCCACCTCCCATGGAGTCCATTCCTGTGGTTCAATAGTTTGCTGATGTGTTCTCTATTGATCTCCCTGGTGTTCCTCCGGATAGGGATATTGATTTTGCTATTGACTTGGAGTCGGGCACTAAGCCCATCTCTATTGCCCCATATCGTATGGCTCCGGCTGAGTTAAAGGAGTTAAAAGATCAGTTACACGACTTGTTGAGCAACGGGTTTATTCACCCTAGCGTGTCACCTTGGGGAGCACCAGTTCTATTTGTTAAGAAGAAAGATGTCTCTAAGAGGATGTGCATTGACTATAGACAGTTGAACAAGGTAACTTTTAAGAACAAGTATCCTCTTCCTCGCAGATGATTAAGCTGATCAGCTTCAGGGTGCGGCGTTGGTTTCTAAGATTGATTTGAGGTCCGGCTATCAACAGTTGAAGATAGGCCATCTGATATTCCTAAGACACTTTCCTGACTCGTTATGGCCACTATGAGTTCTTGGTGATGTCGTTCGGGTTGACTAATGCCCTCGCGGCATTTATCGAGTTGATGAATGAAGTATTCTATCCGTACTTGGATTCCTTCATGATCATATTCATTGATGACATTCTGATATATTTCCGGACCAAGGAGGATCACGTCCGTCATCTGAGATTGGTATTTCAGACCTTAAGGGAGCAAAAATTGTATGCCAAGTTCTCCACATGTGAGTCTTGGCTCGAGTCTGTGGCATTCTTGGGGCACGTAGTGTCCAAGAAGGATGTTCGGGTTGATCCAACCAAGATTGAGGCGGTGAAGGGTTGGACGAGGCCTACTAGTCCTTCTGAGATTCAAAATTTCGTGGGCTACTATCGGTGATTTGTGCAAGGTTTCTCCACCATTGCAGCGCCATTGACTAGATTGACTCAGAAGACTGTAGATTTTCATTGGTCCGATGAGTGTGAGACGAGCTTTCAAAAGCTCAAGGCTTTGTTGACTTCTGCTCCTGTATTGACCTTGCCCGAGGAGGGTTGGGTTTCACTGTATATTATGACACATCCGGAGTTAGTTTGGGAGGTGTGTTGATGTAAAAAGGGAAAGTTATTGCCTATGCATCTAGACGGTTGAAGGCTCATGAGAAGAACTACCCTACTCACGACCTAGAGCTTGCAGCGGTAGTGTTTGTGCTTAAGTTGTGGTGGCATTACTTGTATGGGGTTCATTGTGAGGTCTTCACCGATCATCAGAGTCTTCAGTACATTTTCAGTCAGAGGAATCTGAACTTGAGACAGCGCAGATGGCTTGAGTTACTGAAGGACTATGATATGACCATTTTGTACCATCTTGGGAAGGCCAATGTGGTGGCCGATGCTTTGAGTAGGAAGGCTCCTAGTATGGGGAGTCTCGCCGCGACTAGTGTTGATATGAGACCCTTGGCTAGAGATGTTCAGAGGTTAGCCAACAGTTTTTTCAGGTTGCAGGTTTCTGAGGAGAGCGGTGGTTTGATTGCATTCATTGAGGCCCGTTCTTCCTTAGTTGAGCAGATTTGTGAGCGCCAGTTTGAGGATGAGAAATTGTGTCTCATCCGAGACAAGGTGATGAGAGGTGAAGCCAAGGAGGCTGCACTTCATTCCGATGGAGTTTTGAGGATCGGAGGTCAGATTTGAGTGCCCAAGGTGGGCAAGCTTATTAGACTGATTCTAGAGGAGGCCTATTGTTCTAGATACTCTATCCATCCAGGGACAACGAAGATGTATCATGATCTAAGTGAGCACTACTGGTGGTGTGGTATGAAATGAGATATTGCGTACTTTGTGTCTAGATGTTTGACTTGTCAATAGGTCAAGTGTGAGCACCAGTGGCCTGGAGGTGTGTCTCAGAGGAGGCCCATTCCTACTTGGAAGTGGGAGCGGATCACTATGGATTTTGTTGTGGGTTTACCTACCGCCGTGGGTGGTTATGATTCTATTTGGGTGGTTGTTGATAGGCTGACTAAGTCCGCTCATTTCATTCCAGTTCGGGTGAAGTATACAACTGAGAAGTTAGCCCAACTCTACATCAGTCAGATTGTTAGACTTCATGGGGTGCCGGTATCTATAGTCTCGGATCGGGGTTCCTTGTTCACCTCGCATTTCTGGAGAGCTTTACAGCATGATTTGGGTACACGGCTAGACATGAGCACAACCTTTCACCCTTAGACTGATGGTCAGTTCGAGCGGACTATTCAGGTAATCGAGGATATGCTCCGTGCTTGTGTGATTGACTTTGGTGCTAGGTGGGATCAACATTTACCCCTAGCGGAGTTCGCCTATAACAACAGTTATCATTCCAGCATTCAAATAGCTCCATTTAAGGCCTTGTATGGCAGATGGTGTAGATCACCGATTGGGTGGTTTGATTCGGCGGAGATGGATTCCTTAGACACTGACTTGCTTAGGGATGCCATGGAGCAGGTTCGTTTGATTCAGGGTAGACTGTTGACCACTCAGAGTCGGAAGAAGAGTTATGCCGATCGGAGAGTTCCTGACCTAGTGTTCATGGAGGGAGATCATGTTTGGCTCCGAGTATCACCCACGAAGGGTGTTATGCGATTCGAGAAGAAGGGAAACCTTAGCCCTAGGTTCGTTGGCCCTTTTGAGATCTTAGATTGGGTGGGTGAGGTGGCCTATAGGTTGGCCCTACCACCTAGCTTGTCAGCGGTGCATCCCGTGTTCTATGTCTCTATGCTACAGAAGTACATCTCAGATGAGTCGCATGTGATTGCACTCGATTATGTGGAATTGGGTCCTGATTTGACTTTTGGGGAGGAGCCTACAGATATTCTTGATAGACAGGTCCATAAGCTTAGGACCAAGGAGATTGCTTACGTGAAGGTGTAGTGGGGTCACCGTTCAGCTGGAGAGGCTACCTGGGAGTCCAAGTTTGACATACGTGCAAGATATCCTCAGCTTTTCGAGGTTTCAGGTACTTTCTTTTACTTTACGTTCGAGGACGAACATGATTTTTAGTGGTGGATAATGTAATGACCCTGAAGGTCATTTTTGATAATTTTTGTAAAATGACCATTTTGCCCCTCCCGAGAGTTGCCCCGAGTCACATTTAAAATGTTTCCGAGTTTGATTTTGTGAAAGTTTTAGTTAAAAAGAGGTTTTTGAAAAGTTTTGAATTGTAAAGGCTTAAGTTGCCAATTTGTGATTTTAGAGGTCATTCAGAGTTTCGGGACTCGGATGAGAATTCCGTTGATTCCATCAGTTCTGGAATGTGGATTTTGGCCTAGGAGAGTTGACGGGGTCTGCTTTGGGGCTGTTTCGTGGATTTGAGGTCCTAAGTTGGAAAATTATGAAATTTTGATCATAGGGTTGACTTTGGTCAACATTCGAAGATACAATACTAGGATGTCGATTCTGACAGCTCCGTTGGATTCGGGGGATGATTTTAGCCGTAGGGGTGGCCTTGGTTGAATTTTTAGAGGTCCCGACCTCGTTTGGAGTTGTTGAGGCTTAAGTTAGTTTTGTTGTGTTTTATCGGGTTCCGGGTCAAGGAGACCTTGAATCCAAATTCCGATCGTTCCATTGAGTCCAGAACATCGAATTTAGTAGGGTTGCATACCTGGTTTGTGTACACGGGGTTCTGAACTAATCCCAAGGGTCCATTCTGAGACTTGTGAAATTACTGATTTTGCTGTTGTCTGGTGCCTTATTGGTAAGCCTTCGCGTTCGCAGACCCCTAGTCCGCGTTCACCGAAGGCTGTGTATTTAGCCTCCGTGTTCACGGAGCCTAGGGCGCGTTCGTGGAGGGTGAAGGTTCTGGCCTCCGCGTTCGCGAGACTCTAGCGCGTTCGCGGAGTGTTTGTGGTTTGGTCTCCGCGTTCGCGAGCTAAGTGAGCCGCGTTCGCGGAGGGAAAATTTTTGCCTGAACAGTGTAAAGTCGGGAATTTGCCCATTTTCATTATTTTGGAGCTCTCTTGGGCGATTCTTGAAGGTATTTTTCGTGGGAATCAGTGTGTGTAAGTGATTTTAACCCTTGGTCTTGATTACCCAATGCTTTAAACATGATTTTTTTAATTGGAAATTTGCATTTTAAAATGTGTTTTTGGTGATTTTGAAAGAACTCCGAAAATTTGATAAAATGAAAATAGAGGGCTGTTTTGAGCTTCCTTTTCAAATGGGTTTTTCACCATTGAGTTCCTATGGTATTGAGGATGATTTTTATGAAAGAAATCCCGGATTCAAGCCCCGTTTTCGAAATTGGATTCTTGGATTGTTTTACCTCTTCTTTCTGAATTTCGTGTTCTTGGCATTGTTAGGCCCAGATTGTGATTGGGTTTCACTATTTGAATAGATTATGTTGCTTTGGATTGCTTATGGAAGGAAAAAGCTCAGATTGTTGATTGATTTCGATTTGATTAAGGCAAGTGAACTCTTAAACCCTTGTAAATCTTTAAAAATTTTGACTTCCTTACTTGATTGCGTTGGGGAGTAATGGGATGGAGGTATTGGGTGAGTTCTTGCATGAATCAATTTAATAATGACCGACGGGGTTAATAAAATGGCTTGTATTCTAATGTGATAGGCCAACGTGTGATTGGGCCATGGACTTGATATCATTGTAAGTTTGATGTATTGCTATGATAGGCTCGATGTGATTATGAACGTGTTGAATATGTCTTTTGCTCATTGTTGATTATGGGACTAGACTTGAGAACTCTTGTTGGCGATTGATCCTACTTGAGATGAAATGAGTAGAGAAATAGAGACTAGGTAATTGACATCATTGATATGTTGTGGATATTGAGATTTTGACTGTTGTTATTGATATATTATTGATAGTGTGACGTGATTTGCATTGATATGAATTGCGTTTTGATTGTGAGCACTATCATTCATTCTCATTATCTGTGTGAACATGCTTGTGTGCATTGGTTCTGGAAACACTATGATGAGACATTTGATGATATATGCCGATGGGAAATGGTTCCGGCGGATATGTGGTCCATGTGTGGCCAGTGATGATTTATGCCGATGGGAAATGGTTACGGCGGATATGTGGTCCATGTGTGGCTAGTGATGACTTATGTCGATGGGAAATGGTTCTGGCGAGAGATGATTTATGCCGATGGGAAATGGTTCCGGTGGATACATGGTCCATGTGTGGCCCCCATGGGTACCGGTCTGAGATTCAGCGGTTGTGTATCGTAGGACAGACATGCATTCTATACTTGGCATTGCATCGCATTGTATTGTCTGATCCTTGCTTTTGTGATACTGTGTTGTACCTTATGATTCTGAGACTTATTTGTTGATACTGAATTGAGCTTCTTTGTTGAACTGTTGTTGACTTGTATCATTTGAACTGTGGATTGGAAATCTGTTAGGTTGGGTTGAGTTTCTGTGCAGGTTGTAGTTATTGGAGGTTCTGTTGGAAGTCAGGGTTTAGTGATTCTTTTAGATTGGCTTTGTTTTATTAGTTGATTTGTTGGGTACTGTGTTGTTTGGTACTCACCCTTGCTTCTACACTTGTATCGATTCCGAACCCGGACCGTGAGCTAGTTCTTCCTTCTTGCTTCTCCGAGGCTTTTAAGGATACTTGAGAGGTAGCTCTTCGATGTTGGCGAACTCTCTTGACCCCTTTTACTTATGTTTGTTCTATTTGAGATACAGAGATCGAGACTTGAAGTTTTTTTTTCTTTTCAAATTATGTACTAGAGGCTTGTACATGTGATAACCAGTCCTGGGTTGGTTTTATAGATGAAGTTTTCCGATTTTAGTTATTTCTTTCGTTATTTGTGTTATTTGTGTTATTTCTTCCGATTGTTGGGTTTTAGGCTGACTTGTCCTGGTGGGATAGGACAAGTGCCATCACACCCGGTTTTGGGTCGTGACATCAGGGGACCCGAACCCCCTTCGTCGAAAAATTACACGATATATATAAGGTAAGATTCTCTTTTTAAGCGTATATATAGTAAAATAAACCCCCTCAACAACTGAAGGAGAGTGTGGCTCACTGGCTAGCGGGTTCATAGTAAACGTAAAAGTTCAGAGTTTGATTCTCGCTAAGTGCAATTTGTTTTCAACCTTTTTTTTTGCTTTGTAAAGGCTGAGATGGGCTCATATTTTGGGCTTAGAATACCCAATAAAAGGCCTCATTGTTTTTGGATTCAATTTAGAGTAACTTACAAAAATGACTATAGTTTTAGAATTATTAAATTGAAGTAGCCATAAGTGTGATATTTACATAAAATGGCTATACTTTCTAACTTAATCTAGCTGTATTCTATGCCTGTCAAATTTTTTTTTGTTAAATACATTAATACGTTTATAATTATAAAGCACTAAATAAGGTAAACTTCTTTTTATAATTGACAGACCTTTAATTAAGCTCTTTAAACTCTCAATTTTCCATTAATCAATTAACACAACATAATGACCTATTAATAATGCATCTGCTTTGATTCTTTTGAGTTTTTAAAAAATATTTGCTCCATTTTCCATTGTTCTTATTCATGCGTCGAAAATAGCTAAACTCAATGGCAAGCCTAATAGTATTGATCAGACATTCTGGAAGGTGGAACAATGAAAATTGCTATATCGAATATAGTATTGATGGAACCGTATTGAAAGAATATGCTTCGTATTCTGATTTAGTTGAATTGATTTCAGGCCAATTGAACATTGATCTGACTACAAAGTCTATCACCATCAAATACAATGTCGAAGGTAATGATACTCCTATGAAAATACACAACGATATTATAGGAGTACGGGTATATGTTCAGTCGAATCCAAGTGACAGTGACATTTGAAAATCCAAAACAAGTGTGACAATGACTCCTAATGCACTATAAGTATCCAATTGTATATGTAAATATCCAAGTATATATGAATTGTTTAGTATAAAAGATTGGAAAAGTGTAAATCTCAATTTCTTTCTTCTGTTCACATTAATACACTAAAACGTATATAGGTATATATGTATTCAATTCTATTAATATTCATATGAATGCAATAATGTACTAACATAGATTCAAAATACAAATGATCAAATGTAAAGTATTAATGTATCATGTACATCCCATTAATGTGGCAAAGTGAAACTAATAATCAATTGACAATGAAACCTAATTCACTAGGGGGTCGTTTGGTAGAGTGTATAAGAAATAATGCAAAATAGGGTGCATTAGTAATGCTTTCATTAGTAGTACTTGCATTAGTAATGCTTGCATTAGTATGCCTGCATTATTTCTTATACACTGTTTGATATGATGTATTAGAAATAACAAATCTTGCATAATTTCTATTAAAAAAATGTATGTTTACAAAATTGCCCTTCAAACTTTATTTCTTTGTACACTTCCTTCTGTTGAGCAATATATAAAATGTCTACACATACCCCTCCACAGGAATCGAAAGGATATACCAACGTGGTCGCTAACAAGCTCTGGCTTATTCAGCACCTCCTAGGCATACCACAATATAAAATCACGGAAGCAAGAAAAACATAAAACTAATCTCTTGAATAAAAACTTCAAATGGATCTGGCAATTAAAATGTCCCAATAAAATCAAATTCTGCCTATGGCTATGCCACCACAATAGATTACCAACTAGGCAGTACCTAAATTCTATCGGAATGGATCTAGAACCAAAATGCATAAGCTGTGGAGAAATAGAAACTGTAAAGCACATATTCATGGAATGTCCCTTAGCCAGAACATACTCGAAACAGCTAGGAATACTCCATAACATAGATCGAATCGTCAAGGAAGGGGACCAACATTGGCTTCAATCAATTAACAAAATTAAGAACTTTAGAATTCAAAGAAGCATAGACTGGGCCATAGGCTGTCCCTTCTACATATGGAACATCTGGTTAAATTGGAACCAAAACCACCATAATATCACTACTTACTACATCCAATAGATACTCCCTTACAAAGGGCAACATAATTCCATCATATGACAAACAAAAATGGGAAGAATATTAGCAGAACAAGGTATCACCATAGAGATGAATCAGCGGGGAATCACAGAACAGAAGTGGATGGCTCTTATGACACCATCATGGGGAAACGAGGAGCAGGTGGAGTATTAAGGGACCGTAAAGGAAACTGGGTAGTAGGATTCACAGCAAAAACCACAGCGATTGGTGCCACTCATGTCGTACCTATTGCGATCTTCCACGGGCTAAAATTGGCCTCCACTATGCACTACACAAACATCGACCTCGTAACGGATTCCACTGAAGCGTTAAGGATGATAAAAGAGGGACATGAACCACTTACTAACATCATTTTTGACTGCAGGGACCTAATCCAAGGGATGAAGCACCTAACAATGAGGCACCTTAATCGAAGGCAGAATCAGGTGGCAGATCGGCTAGCGAAGAAAGGGGCTAAGCTAAATGGAGAAGAAGTTTTCGAACAATGGACAACACCGCAACTTTTCTAAAAGATATGATCGAAGAAGATGTTACAAATCAAGCAAGTGCAACTATGCAGAAGGATCACTCTTCAACAATTAGTAGTATCAGTAGTATTAATATTCCTACTAGTAGTAAGGGAATTAGCAGTAATCTCTCTTCAACAAGTAGAAGTACCAATAGTATTAATATTCCTACTAGTAATGAAACTAGCAGTAGTTTAGTTGAAGCAAATGACTGGAAAACATCCAGTAGGCAGAAAAACAATTCTTTTTGTAGTCCACAAACGGCAAAAGAAAATGTTTCAATTCTGTTTGTGAAAACCATGCTTTTACAAAGTGCAGGAAATGCCAGATTGAGCAACAATAAAGGTAAAAATCCATAAACTCAAGGGTGGCGTATCATGGAATTTCAGACTCAAATGGAGGCGAAATACTAAAATGATTTCATCCCACTTATTGAGGTTCACATATATCACGTGGAATTAGTCTAATGAACACAAGTTCATCTGAACATCACAATTTAATATTTTTAAGAAAAGGTAAAAGCTCAACCTCAATTTTAGCTCAACTAGCTTGGCCATGTACACATTTTCTTCCCTGGGAACATAACAAGCCTAGAAGTATAATCTTCTTCTTCCATTAAGTTGTAAACAAATAGAAGTGAAATTCGTCACCTCTTCCATCACACACAACTCATCAACTTATAGAGAAATTAACAATGAAAAACAAAGATCAAATGGAGAGAAATACAAGAGAGATTAAAAAACTGTCATAATAGCTATATAATTGCATCGTAGAAACTAAAAATTAAGTGGCTACAAGAGAATTTAAAGAGCTGTCATAACAGCTATATAATTACATATGCACTTAACATTGACACAGAAGTTAAGATGTTTTGATAAAACTTAGTTACACAAAAAGATTTAACGTCCTCGTGCGCACATTAATAATCAGAGGTGTCAAAAAATGCCACTATTGTCACACTTTGATGTGGTTTCAAGCAAAAACTGTTAAACTAGTGTAGCCACTTATATCCACAAACTTACCATACTTCAAAGTTTATCATGGACAGCCATCCACATCATTGTCTGACGTTCATGTTCATCAAAACGTAAAAATAATTCCATCTTTTTTTCGTCTTTACAGAGAATCATTGCAGCTTTTATACGCTGCTCTGTGGTGTACAACTCAAATACAGGGGATTCAAGAATAGAATAAACTTGACCACGAACATCAGATCGATCACGATCCCCCATCTTTTCCATCAAAGGAACCAATTCTTTTGTCTTGACTTTCAGTAAAGTTTTTCATAACTTCCATCATACCCTTAAGAAATGTCTCACTATCATCCTCCACTATTTTTTTCCTTTTCTTGTTTTTCTCTTTCTCATTAACATTAGAGGATGATTTTTTAGAATACTCACCTTGTTTATGAGTCTTTCGTGATCCAGCATATTCATTTTCAGAACCAGTAACATTTTCTCCTTCATTAAATACACTAGGTCCAGTGACATTTTCAGCTCCAGTAAATGAACTAGGTTCAGTGAAATCTTCAGCTGTCGCAAATCCACCAAGTCCAGTGACATTTTCAGCTTCTTCAGTACCAACTTTAGGACTATGATAAGCATCTTCTTCTTCATCATCATCAACATCAATAGGAAATTCCAAACTCATATCGTTAGAAAGTTGTGGAACTTGACTCTTTTGAATTTCCTCAATAGCATCTATCGGTCCTTCTGCAAACTCTCCGGTTGCTATATCCTTGCAAAAGATTTCCTCCCAATCCTCAAACATTGGCCATTTCTTAGTATTCATATTCTTGGCTTGTGGTTTAGTCTAGAAAATTAAAAAATAAAATAGAACAATCTGATATTAATTAATTATAAGATGATCTAAAGAGAGGCTAGAGGCTACAGTATATGTGATGATAAACATTTACCTGATCACTAGTTTAAAGCACATCAACTATGAATTATGAAGTAACTAATTAAGAAAAGTATCATATGAAATAACAAAAATATAGTAGGCTTAAGCAATATATTAATTACCTTAATAAAGTCAACCCAATATTTTGGATCGTCAACTAATATAGTTCCATCACTATGTTGAAATCCCAAACCACTTCGAGTCTTCAACAAAGCTATACTTCCATAGCATTTTTTCCAATATCTCATTCTATTTTTGATGTGTGGTTCACCTTTCAATCCGTTGTTAGGATGATGTTTGTGTATATAACGCTCTAACTCCATCAAGTGCCCTGGCCTAAAGGTTCCATTATCACTTCTCCAACCATTAGCACACAGCTCTTTAAGCCCATTTAAAAGAGTTTGTTCTTCTTCTAGTATCCATGTCCTTCATGTCGAAGGTGTTGAGTTGCTTGATTTTATGGATGTCTTATTTGATGATGTTCGACTTTTCATTTTACCTGTAAAAACTTGAGGCATAGATTATCAAAAAAACCATGGAAGAACCAAACATCATAATAGCTTCACTATAAATTAAAGCATACAACAAAAAGAGATGTAAAGAGTACATAAGAATGTGCAATTAAGGCTACAAAAAGACAGAAGTTTTTGGCAGCTATACAATTTATATTAGGCCAGTTCTAAAGAGCAAATGAAGTCCAGAAAAGGTTTTTTAGCTAACAGGTAGCAATATAGTTCAAAATGTGGAAATATATCAATTGTTAAATCTTGCATTCCACATTGATTGAGCCAGCTCATTCCTCCAAGTGGTCCACTCCTCTGACGATTCAACAACATCAATATTCTCATGTTGATACTCCATCTTTTCTATTATATCAATGTCTAAGGGATCCACTTCCATCTCTCTACGAATGAAATTATGAATCAAGCAACAAGCACTAATGATCCTGTTATGAACCTTAACCGAGTACCATGAAGAACTTCTAAGAATTCCCCAACGTCCTTTCAACAAACCAAGTGCCCTTTCAATAACATTACGAGCTCTAGCATGCCTCATGTTGAAAAGCTCTTCTTTACATCGAGGCGATGAATTGTCACCACGCCAATCCTTTAACCAATATCTATAACCTCGATAAGGTGAAAGAAAACCTTTTCCATTCGTATATCCTCCGTCGCACAAATAATAGTTACCTATAATATAAATATATAATTTAGTTACTTTTATAGTACCATTCTTTCTGTGATGTAACTTGAAAGAATATAAATGGCCTACCCTCATGAATTTTCAAACCATTCCTTCGTACTATAGCATCTCGTAATACACGACCATCGACAGCTGAACCTTCCCATCCAGGTAGCACATAAGTAAAATTGAGATTTCTATCACAAACTCCCAAAACATTAGTTTCTATCTCTCCTTTTCTTGTTCTATATCTTGGTTTGTGTTGGATTGGAACTCTAATTGGAATGTAAGTACCGTCTAGTGCACCTAAACAACCCTTTATGATAAATTATAGTGTTATCTCAAAATATATAATATTTTTCTAAAACTGTTAAATTTGCATGTTTTGTATATAAGTTAAAAGATGATAAACAATAATTTCACCTACCTTAAACCATTTCCATCGATCTTCAATCTCATCCTCAAGCACCGGTTTAGGATTAACAAGTAGAAATGGAGTTAGTTTGAGAATAGCACTCAAGCATTCATTGAAAGCTTGACTTACACTCCATCCTGATCTAATGTAATCAACCTTGATTGATCTATTCTTCTCATGATGAGCCAAGATATTTAAAAACATTGCTAATTTTTTGCTGCTTGACATACTTTTACTATCGGTCAGACCTCCAATATCCTTAGCTAAGAGAACTAAAGTGTGAAAGGCATTTCTATCCATTCTTAACTTATCGATACATACACTATCATTATCATTTATGATATAGTGTAAGTGAGAAATGATTTTCGGAACTCGAACAGTCATATGATACCTAACCTCACGTCTATTTCGACATCGTCTTCTTAGACTATGACCATGACTAGCCATGAAAAGACAAATAAGGAGAACAAGAAATTGCTGAAACATGATCTCCACAAGAATAATATATTCAATACTTGATAATGGTTGAAGATCCATAATAACACCTCTATTTTCCATAAAAATAAGAATGAATACATATAAAACTTTAAAATAAGTATCTATGTTTATAAATTTATAATTTTCGACAATATAAAGAGTGAAATAGATGAGCTCAAAGCATATCCAAAAACAAGCTAAACATAAGTTGGACGACTGGTTTTCACAACTATTTGCTAAATTAAACTTAACAAAATACTTTGATAGCATTCCCAAATGGTTGGCAAACCCTAAATCATTGATTTTGATAGAGAAAGAATTATACTCAAATTGTGAAATAGAGGTACAAAAAACAAATAATAATAAAAGATATAGATTTTACAAAGTACTAACCATGTGAAGATAAGCAAACAACGTTTGATTATGTAGAAAGAAGAAGAAATTGTAGAGAAAGTCACTCTTAAATTTCCATTGACAAAGTACAGAGAAGATAGAAGGTTTCTAAAACAAAGTACTGTAAAAAAAATGATGGGAAATGTGTAAAAAACACTTTTTGAGGCTAGTTTTGTCATTATTTAATCTAATGCAAGTGTTAAAATGCTATGTATTACTAATACCTAGAATTACATGGTATTAGTAATACACTATTTAATACACAATAGAGTGTATAACTAATGCTTGATACATGACATAAAAAAAGTGTACCAAACAAGTTATTACTAATACACACACCTAATGCATGCATTATTTTTCCTAATACACTCTACCAAACGACCCCTAGAAGTATCCAACTGTATATGTAATTATCCAAGTATATATGTATTGTTTCATACAAAAGCTTGACAAGTATAACTGTACCTAATTATATTTCAATGTCTTGTATTGTTCACATTACTACAATAAAAGTATCCAGAATTATATGTATTCTACTCTACAAACATTCATATGAATCGAATGATTGATAAACATAGAAATGTAAGTATTTATGAAAGCATAACAATACAAATATACATGTGTATCCAACTATCTATGTATATTAGTATTCTATTATATACACAATTGACACTCCCACAACCACTCGATCTCTTTTTGCTCATGTTCTTGCAATACTCATTTTTTACAACTCTATAAATACGAATTCAACTTGTTTAACTATTTCAATACAAGATGACAATACATAAAAGGAAATGACAAGTATTACTATCTCTATTTGTATTTCAATTTCTTGTATTGTTCACATCAACACAATAGAAGTATCCAAAATTATATGTATTCTATTCTACACATTATCATTATGAATGCAATATTTGACTAACATAGAAATGTAAACTATTGTTGAAAGTATAACAATACAAATATACATGTGTGTCGAACTATCTATGTATACAAGTATTCTACTATATACAAAATTGACAATCTCACAACCCGTCAACAGATTTTTTTACAACTATATATATATGAATTCAACTTGTTAAACTATTTCAATACATGATGACAATACATAATGACAATTTCACATAATGAAAATATAAATATATATATATAAATATAAATGACATTAAACTAAAATTATAAAGAACAGAAACTTCAATCTCGTTTTTTCAGGTTCTTGCTGGACTACTCTTTTTCTACTACCATCTAAATCAAGAAAAAATCACAATTATGTGATACCTGATTGATACACACCACCAAATTCTCTCCTAGAATCGTGCAAAATGATAATGAATCGGAAGGATTTTGGGGAATGAATCAAAATAAAACATTGATGTGGGAAATTTGAAGAAAGAGAAAATGTTGTTGGTAAAGTTTGATGAGAGAGAAAACATTGGAAAAGGAAAATATCGATTACAGTAATAGTAAGAAAGGTGAAAACGTGTCTGACTAATTAATTGTCGTGTAATAGTAAGAAATTAAGCATCTTTATTTATATTAATATATATAAAAAACAGATTGTTTGTAGATCATTAGCTTTTCTATTACTTGTGTATTTATATCCATAAAACATAAAAAAAAAATGAAATGCCATTTTTCTTAAATATATATATATGGATGTTTGTCATATTATGTAGTTTTTGAAGCTAAATTTAACTTATATTGTCATGTTGTGTTTAGGTTCTTTCTAATTTTACCCTGTTCCATCGAACTTTTAAAATTTCTAGTGTTTTTTTTCTTTTATTTTACAGTATTCTACTTTTTTGAAGTTTCTTTGAATTTTGAATTAGTGCTCATTCAATCATACGTTACTTTAAAAATCATCAAGATTCTTTAGAAAGTGTAAAGATCGAGTTACTAATATTATAGTGCATATTCAGAAGATAAATAAATGACATCGTCGATTTTTTTAGTTCATTTAATAGGTTAATCATTTGTCAAAAAAATAAATTATGAACCAATCAAATAAGTTAAGTTTAGTTTTCATCTCTTTAGAATCGACTTGAAAATAGTAAGAAAGAGATACTATGAAATTAAGAAAAAAAAATTCAATTAAATCTATTTTATTAAAAGAATATTCAAAACTTTAAAATTTTTCCATTCGATTAATCTTAATTTACTTTATTCTATAGAATAGTTTTCTAATTCAATTTTAAATTTAATAACAATTCTTCATTTTCTCAAAGAGTCTCTTTGAGTTAGTACATGAGAAGAGAGTTACGTAGAAATAAAATGAGCAATATAAATAAGAAGAATAAAAGACAAAAATATAAAAAATGTGGCTAATAAATCTAAACAAAGACAAATTGAGAAAAAGAAATAATATAAAAAGAAAAATAAAAAAAACAAAAATGATACAGTTTTTCCTTAAAATTAATACTTTTCTTCCATCTCGCTCTGCTTTTCATCTTGTAATTCTTACATCTTTACTTCTTTTTACTTCGAACCCCCTCAACAAAAATCCTGGATCCGCCACTGCATGTAAGTGTTGTACGAAAGTGAAGACCTAGCTCGTAGCTAACATAATTATTTGATGATTCGTCGCTAAATAGGACAAGAAACGAATTTCATTGTTTAGTTACAAATTTTGTAGTGAATAGATACTGATCCTAATATCGATGTCATAATAAAAGTATCAAACAATTCTAGAGGATCGCTTATATATTTAGCTTTTTTTTTTGTTCTTCAACAATTTTCAAATTATTAATCATGTTCATTTACGCCCACACCCAATAATGACAGCCAACTATAAACATGAAAATGAAGTTTCAATATTGTGGAGCAATTGGTGGAATTATAAGCAAGGAAAATAATCATTATGTTCTAAGAATATTGTAAACTTCTAAATCTTTAATCATTTCACATTAACCAAAAAATAAGTGAGGATCTTTTATTGACCTCTCCAAATATAGTAAATTTGGGAAATCCGAAACTTTGAAAAATTGATAAATATAAGGGCTTCATATAGAAAGATCATATAAACCACCCAAGGGTGTGGCCAATGACGGATACAATGTGTTAGCAATGGGTTTCCATGTATTTGGTCGAATAATTCAATTATTATTGTATATTAATTAACTTGTCGTTTCAGTAGAAACTCATAAACTTCAAATCTTAGATTCGCCTCTAACTGTGCCATAATGATCAATGAAATAGATTCAAAAGCATAAAACTTCGACAAAAATACTAGGTGATCTTTTTTCATCCATTAAAACCTTGATTGATAGAATCATTTGATATAAATGATAAATGAAAAGTAATACCTACCCCATAAAAATATTTAATAAACATATAAACTGACACCACCACATTTAAAAAAAACATACGGTTCAAATAATGAACCATATAACTGTTGAAGTATATTCTATCTATAACGGTTATATTTTGCCATATTTGAGGGTAGATATTCATTAACTAAAAATGGACCATAGAATTAATGGACAATGGCCAAAGTCAATGTTACATTATTATCCATATATGATAAAACAAAGATAGCGATAGGACGGTGCAGCCTTCGATTCAACTTTTTCATTGTTAGTATTCGATATTCGGCATTCGAGTTCTTCACTAAACCGAGTTCATTGTCTTGTAAGTCCCATTAAAAAGAAAAAACACTTCAAAGTCGGTATTTATTTTAATAAAAAATACTGAAATCGTATTCATCCCATTACATGAAGTCAATTAAAAAGTATCTATATATATATATATATAAAGGAGAATGTAAGACTTGCTGATGTGGCATGTTTCTAAGGACTGGAATCATATTTATCTTTTCTGTGGTCTTTTTGAGTTATTTCTTCATTTTAAAGATATAAAATATTATTTGAAAATTTTGTAGAATTCTAAAGTATTGTATTTAATTTTCTCCTCATTAAAGCTTAAACATAAAAGCTTCCGTTATCAATTCTTTACCATAAAAGACATTTTCCTTCATTATAAAATTTAAGAGGATTTAATCCTTATCACTTAATTACAGAATTTGAAAAGTTTTTTCACAAATTATCACTTCTACATACAAGTTTAATTTGGTACTAATATTTAAAGTAGAATAGCTAATCACAAAATATTTCAAACAATATGGTAAAAAGGTATTCACCAACTTATATTGATGTGTTTATCTTATTGAGTGCACGAGTAAAATCGATTTTTTAGGGTGTGTTTTGTATGGAGGAATTTACAATTTTTTCATGTTTTTGGTGGTCAAAAAAAAATTTATAGAAAAAACAAGTACTAAAGAATAATGAGAATGACTTCCCTGCCAGGAGTTCATTTATCCAACCAATAGTGGTGTGATTTAGCAGTCAAAGGGAGTGACATCATTGGTTCAAATATCAAATGAAATGACACTAAGTGAATTATTCCTAAATTTCATGATAGAGTTTCTCGGTACTTGTATTGATTAGAGATAACAGGTGTCGAGAGATAGTCAAGACACCACCATAATAATTGAAACTCTTTGACCCTTACTATTTGTTTTTATTAAGGAGTAAATGGGTTGATTGATTGAACTAATATTATTAATAATAAGAGTCTCGCATTAGTCCTTTAAAAGATGAGAGCCCCTTTTTATATGAATTTGGACAATCTTCTCCTTATTAGCTGGGTTTAAAATGAATTGAACACCAATATAAGTTCAATCCAAATGGATTGATGGTTGACTTTACTCATCAAACACAAAGAAATTAAACAACACATAAAGAGAATGAAAAAATACTAGTACTAAATGCTAATAAAGAAAATAAGGCAAGCTTTTAAACTTGTTCTTGTATCGGGGACAACACTTGTCCTCACTTGGCCAAATTAGGAGCTCTGATGAGGATGACGTTATTGTTATATCCTCAGATTCTGATTACATTGGGCAGTGACGAAGGTATTCCATATAACTTTTATTTTTCATGTGAATATTAATTTGCCCTCAATTTGGTCCTTTTTAATTGTTGCAACTATAGTGACATTTTTATAGCATGCTGGGACTTTCTTTTCCCTTATGCATGATACTTATTGGCTAACCTAAGACAAAAGTTCATGCAGACAAATTGAATAGTTAATGCTCACAGTTAATTATGTGATTATTGGTTTAATCGTCTATGCAGATGAAGCAAATAATTTATTGAATGAAGCGCAAGCTAGTGGAGTTGCTGATATTGATTTACCTGTGGAAGTAGTTTGGCCCAATATAACAAAAGGAAGGAGATCCTATAGACCAAAGGGCAAACAGAGTATTAAAATAAATGAAGAGCAGGTAGAAGAAGATTGTGTAATGAATGATGTAGGAAAGGGTGGTGACCTTGTATTGATGTGGCAAATATGGGAAGAAGAGAACGATAGGTGGATGGCAGAAAACCATACACTTTATCTGGACTTAAATAGTCAGAATGAGTTTATGACTGAAACTGCTGAGCAACCATCTGATTTGATCATGCCCTTGATGAGGTACCAGAAAGAGTGGTTGGCATGGGCATTGAAGCAAGAAGAATCTATAGCTAGAGGTGGTATTCTTGCTGATGATATGGGCATGGCAAGACTATTCAAGCCATAGCTCTTATATGTCTTGTTGTCGCTGTAATTCAGTAGGTCAATGATATTGACCACTTCACCACTACAGGAAGCAAAAAAAGTTCTTGTTTATCATAGCGCGCCAACAGGGAGAAAAATATTGACAGATTCGCGGAGTATGATTTTGTTATCACCACCTACTCCGCAGTGGAGACTGAGTATAGGATGAATATCATGATTTTGTACTCTATGAAATGGAATCATATTATTTTGGATGAGGTAATCATTACGTAACTAGACACACATGTTTGGTTTTGCTTGATATGCTTTACTTGAGCCGAGGGTCTATCTAAAAGAACCTCTCTACCTTCACAAGGTAGGGGTAAGGTCTTGTACACATGACCAACCACTCTACCATCACAAGGTAGCTAGGGGTAAGGCTGTTGTATATTTGTTTTTTTTTTTTGACCGAGAAGTCTATTCAAAGTTAACATTTGTTGGTTTTGTCTGACATCTGTAAAACTTGTTGGTTTGCCTATATATTATGTGTGTCTGTGATGCAAACTCTTCATCCATAGTTTTCTAACGGATTGCACTTTTGTGGTACAGGCCCATTGTGTGAAAGATATACGCAACAACACTACAAGAGCTATTCTCACTTGTAAGTTTTTTGTGATTAATGTTCTTTTGTGGCTAACATAATTCACATCTTCATTCATTGAAATAAACACATCCTTACTTCTGGACATGTCCGTTTCTTGCAAATAATTCCTTACTCGTACTACTTCTGTAAAGATTGTGATTGCAGAGCTCTCGACAATAGGTAGACTTAAAAGTTTCTTTTTTATCTTAGCTGGAGAGAGAAACATGTAGCTGAAAATTTGTTTTATTTTTACTCTGTTAATATTTGTTCATTTTCATCAGAGATTTTGCCGTTAGTGTTCGTCCTGGAGTCTCTTTATATTTTTCACCTTTTTGAAATCTCTTATTTGTTCCCTTTTGTGTTTGTATTTATTTTAACTCATTCAAGTACCCACATTGCCACCACAAATTTATTCGACACTTTTGCTGGTGGAATAGAGTAAGTTATCAAATTGATGTACTTATTTTGGTGCTTCATGTTATTTGTGATTAAAAATATTGTTGCTGACATGGAGTCGTTGATACATCTTCTGTTTCCAGTGTATTGCCTCACCCATACAATCTCAAGGAAATCATGGGATAGGTAGAGATGCGATGGTTTTGTTCAAACACAAAATTTTAAAAACGATAATGCTAAGACGTACTAAAAAGGGAGGGACTGTTGATCTTGCACTTCCTCCAAGGACTGTAAGTTTTTTTTTTTTTTCACATTAACGTAGTGCTAGAGTTATTAATTTTTTCTCCTCTTTAGCATGTTAATTACTTGATTTCGCATTCAAGTTACCTTGCACAAAGATTCTTTGGATGCTAAAGAAGAAGACTACTACACATCACTGCGTGATGAAAGCCGGGCACAATTTAATGCGTATGTAATTTATTTTTCTCAGTACTTATGCAACTATTAGCTTGCTTGTCTGAAAGTCATCTTTGCCTTTTTGTTGCTCTCCATTCGCTACTCATGGTGATGTTCTTGTCGAATTTGTTTTAATGGGACAACTCATGGTCTTTTTCTTGTGTGTTATTTTTTTTCTGGTCTTTGGATTAAATTTTTGCTTGGTATATGTTTCATCCATTTGCCATCTGTTAAGTCATCCTGAAAATATAAAAACCTTCCTTTCTTGGAAATTCTGAAAAATGACCATTTTACACCGTTTTTCGTGGAATATGCTCAACACTAGCTATTTCACCTTGTGAAAAAGTAAATAGTGAGAGCCAGAATAAGCGGTGTATTATTCTTCTTCTTATCACTATATTGTTTCTTCCTAACGTATTTTGGTGCAGATACATTCAAGCTGGTACGTTGATGAATAACTATGCTGACATTTTTGACCTACTCACATGCTTGCGACATGTATGGAGATCATGCTTTCAATCTGAATTGTTTTTAATTATGTATTGGTACCTGCTTGTATTTGGTTTTAGTTGTGAATGAAAGTTTGTGTTATAGGTTCATTGTTAACCATCAAGCTATAAATCTAATGTAATTTTTTTTCATAAGAACATATATATAAATACTTCTACATCAATTGATATAAAATCACTAAACCATGAAAATGAAATATTTGATGTTGTTAATGGGTTAAATCTTTGTATAATGCAAAACTCAAAGATAATAATTCCTTCAATAATTTCTTGGCTTGCTTTTTCCTTTAGATATTCTCCCATAAGCCATTTTTCTGTAACCTTTTTCATTATAAGTTTTTCCTTCACTCACATTTTTCTTCGGTAATGTTTTACCTTGTCTTTTTTTCTTGATCGATTTTGTACTAGCATGCACTTCTTTAAACTTGATTAATCTTTTTTTCTTTCATTTCTTTTTATACTATTTAATATTTTTGACTTGTAATATATATTACTTGTGGGATTACACTGGGTATGATATTATTGTTGTTGGTGTAATATTCATTGCTGTTCTTTCTATATGATGAAGTGTGAACTCCACCCATGAGAACCCCCTACTAAGGAGTCCGACAGTGATCCTTTCCTACTATGTTTCCTTTGTCAATCGAATCCACATTCATATGATTTGGAGGTGGAGTTAGTTCCCATCCATATGTTTTTTGTAGATGTATTTTCATCACAATATCTTATTGAATTTAAGTTGGTGTAAAAGTGGATGCAACATTTGGATGCCAAAATGGAAGTGCCTATTTTATATTTCATATTTTTAATTCCATGAATGAATTGCAATAACAAGAGCAAGAATTGACTACATTAGTGTCCTGTTTCATCAACTTGTTTGCTGTTTTTAGCATGCCTTGGCTCACCTGTTGCATCTCTTGAACTTCCTTAATAATTTTAGGTCCTTAAAGAAATAAACAGTTCAAACTTCTTTTACCAAAGCACGCAATTTGACTTCCTATGATGTATGCATGATTCTACCTCAAAAGTAATAACTAGAAAAACTTTGCTTATGTTCGATTGGTTTTATTTTTGATCTAGCCGCTACAGGCAGTTGATCATCCCTACCTTGTGGAATACTCAAGTACTGCTTTGGCTAGAAGTGGAAGCACAAATAATGTTGGCTATGTTGAACAACCATGTGGTTTATGTCACGATCCAATAGAAGATCCAGTTGTCAGTTGCATCCTCCCCCCTTCCGCAAGAAAAAGAAATAAAAAGTATAAAAGAAAGAAATCAGCTTACTTTTCTGATACTTCACTAAAATTGGATTTGATGGAGTTCCTATTCACACTACATTAATATTTCGTATATTATATGATGGATATTTCAAAATCTTAATGTGGACATGTTTTTCCACATTTACATCTACGATGTCTTTTAAAGGGATATTTTGAATAGCTTCTCAAGCCATCTTTAAGTGCATGAGATTTTGCAAATTCTCTTCCAGCACCATACAATAGACTTCAGTTTTTCACTAAAAATGCTTTCAGGAATGCATTTTAACACCTAAAAGGACTTCCATGAAACTTGTGGACTTGATGATTTAAATTCCCGTACCTCATTTCTTGACAACCTAAGAAATATGCTATGAATTCCTTTACTATTATTCTTTCATTTAAAGTTTAAACCGACTTTTCTATAAAAATGTCCACCTCTTTTCATTATTGCAGGTTACTTCTTGCACACGTGTCTTTTGCAAGTCATGCCTGATAGGTTTTTCTGCAACTATGGGACAACATTCATATCCTTCATGTTCTAAATCATTTACAGTGGATTTCACCGCAAATGATCAAAAAACTAAAGCAACTATCAATGGGTTTAGGTCTTCAAGTATACTGAACAACATTGATCTTGATAATTTTCAGACAAGCACAAAAATGAAAGCTTTGGTATACAATTACTTCTCAATCAATAACTATATCTTATCTTGCCTTTATAGTTTTCTTTATGGTTTTATTTTCTTCTCACAAAGAGTGCAAGGGGCTACAATACTGCATCATTTGTAGGAAATAGATATATTTCCTAAGGCTCCCATACCATCTAACTTACTAGATGATGTTACACATGCAGAAGTTCAGGATGATTGTTTCAGTCTTTAATTTCTAGATGTTGTATCTTGGGGTACTTAATTGAGTGGAAACTAATTGAGGAATAACAAATTGTTTTTGTGGTCTCAATCTTATATATATCCTTTAACATTATGGCTTAAACATGTCTAATCTTATTCTTGTGAATATATCTGTTATGGTAGTAAGAGCGTTCTCATTGCTTATTTTGTTGGTTCAAGAGAGAAGGAATAAGGTTCATGATTGAAAGAGATGGTTCTGCAAAGGCAATTGTCTTCAGCCAATTCACATCCTTTTTAGATCTAATACACTATTATCTACAGAAGGTAAGACATGTTTTCCTTATCCCCTTCTCACCTACCCCTATTGTTGCCATCAGTAGTCACAACAAAAAACATGTCTTGTGTGCATTTGGCAATCGGGCATCAGTTGTATTCAATTAGACGGATCTAATACTATCACTGCAAGAGATTCAGATTGCATTATATTTCTTATGAGCTTGAAAGCCGGAGGTCTTGCCCTGAATCTTACAGTGGCATCACAAGTAAGGTTTTCCTTTCCTCTCTTTATCAATGCATATTCTTCATTTCTTGTCAAATACCAAGGGGTTTGAATCTATTGTTGGATTCCTTCATCTCTTTATGTTAAGAATATTTATTTTGTTTGGCATGGTTTAACTTCATCTCTGTGCACCTAAAGAATAGATACAATTTGAACTTGTAATATTTCGTTGAATAACCTAGACTACTTTCCTTGATGTGTCACTCTCCTCTTTCCCTTTGCTAGGTTTTCTTGATGGATCCTTGGTGGAATGCTACTGTGGAGAGGCAAGCCCAAGATAGAATCTATCGAATAGGGCAGTATAAACCAATCAGGTGCGTGCTTGTATTTCTTCAACCAACTATACCAATGAAGAGAGTTTATTGTTATATCTTCTCATTTCTAGGATTGTGAGATTTGTGATTGAGAATACAATCGAGGAGTGGATCTTAGAGTTACAAGAGAAGAAGAAACTACTTTTGGAAGGGTAAGTTTCTCCCAAGTTCAAATGGTAGTAGCATGTGTGTTAAGTGAAAATAATTTGACGGCTTGAAACTTTCAGTAACTTTGATATGTTTCTTTTCAGAAATGATTTCAAGATAAATTAAGAGAATCAATTATTTTTTTGTGTCCTCTAGAATATATAATATTGGGCTAAGATGAGCTTTAAATGGAGCGATATGGTCAAGCATTTTTTGTTGTCTAGATATTTACAATAAAAAGTTAAAACAGTTGGGCTAGGAATTGAAGTAGGGTCATGCGTTGTTTTATCTTCTTTTTTTCTTAAAAAGGGATAATGATCATACATGGAGAGCTCAAATAGGTATTTTATGGTTTCTCATTCATATAGTTTTTTAATATGTCATAATTATAAATACTTAAATGCTTCTCCCCTCAAATGTGATTTAAACAAATACTATTATTGGCGTATCCTGTTTTACACTTGGCTTTTGATTTTCTCCTTTACTTTGACACTCCTCCCTTCTCTCTCTGGTGTGCTGATTGTGCAATATTGATGTTTTTTGTAGGACGGTCACTGGCGCTTCTGAGGCCTTGGGGAAACTAACAGAGGCAGACTTGAAGTTCTTGTTTGTAACCTAAATCAGACTTTGTTTTGTTACTTGGTTTAGCAAGAAAGATCATTTGATCTTTGTTAGTGTCTTTCTCGAATCTCGTCGCTAGTGTTGTTGTCTTTGCAAAGTAGGAAAGTCAATACTCTTGTTGTTGATTTTGCATCAACCTTAACTTTATCATCATCTGTTGGAATTGTTAAATATTATTCAAACCTCTAGAAGACACCCTTAAGTGAACTCTCATTTCAAATTAACAAGCATGTCAAATGGCTCTGATTAATGAGCCACTTACATCTTTGTCGAATTTGATTATTTTAATTTTTGGCTAATTAGGTATGACAACACATGCATCTCAGATTCATACCTTTACGTCGCTCATTTTATACATACTTTGAGTTATAGATGCCCAACATTTACTAAAGTATAATATTTTTGGTTTTATGTCTATTTTAAATTTGAACAAGACTAGGACGACCTCGTATCGGTGATGTGATGATTCCAATAGGCCTGAACATGTTTTATTATTGATTTGCATATTTATTTATTTTTTCTGGGAGGTTCCGGATGAGTTTCAGACGCTCGAGTTGCATTCTAGTTAAATTTAAAGTTAAAGTTGACCTCTATCAAACAGTTGACTAAACTAGCTCAAGTTCATGATCTTAATCCAACAGGTTTGTGTGATGATTTTGCATTAGGTATTTTCTATCACTACTAACAAGTGTAAAATCCCAAAAGTAGGTCTCCTCAATATTTCCAATTGGAAAGAAGATAAAGGTACATAATTACACAAATCCCTATCCTATCCTTGGAACCTTCTAAAGGAAGCATTTTATTTCTTGAGTACATTTTTGCCCCTTCAGCTTCTGCTCCTCGACTTGCGCTGGATCGGTGGAATGCCTATCCACAATTGTGCAGCGCCAATTGCATCATCGCTTCAGCCTTTAGTTCTCTCAGAAACACATGCGCTAGGATCGATGGAACACCAATCAGGAATTGTATCACACTAATGACTAGCAGATGCTTAAACAATTTTGCTCCAGCCCAACGGCGAGATACCAATTGGTTGCAGCGTGTCACGACCCAAAAATGGACGTGGTGGCACTTGTATATTCCTACCAAGACAAGTCATCCTCAACCCAACGAAACAAAATATATGCGGAAAGATAAAGCAAAAACAAGACAAAGGTGGAAAAATTATTCCTTCTATTCAACACCCAAAATATGGTTATCACGTATACAAGCCACTAATACATAAAGTGTGAATTTAAGAAATAAGTACAAGTCTCAATGTCTTTGCTTCTCAAATAGAACAAAGCATAACAAAAAGGAAAAGAGGGCCCGCTGAGATGATAAGCAGCTACCTCTCAAGTCCTTCAATGAGCCTCGAACTCAGAAGAAGAAGATCACATGAGTTCAACCTACACAAGTGCAGAAGAAAAGAGTAAGTACCAACAACACGATACCCAGCAAGCAACCTAGTAAACCAGGCAACCTAGCTAGAATCGAATACTCCTTTCATCCAACCAAACCTCCACAAACTACAACCTACACAGAAACAGCCCAACCTAACAGTTCTACAATACACAAGTCTCAAGGCATAAAGTTCATAGACCAAAAGTCACATTTCAACAACCGACAAGTATCAAATCATTTACTCTCAAGTACAAAGCATTTCAGTCACAAATATCAGCCTGTTCAACTCACATACCACATAAACCAATCAAATACATCAATTAGCTCACTAACATGCATCAAATAAGTCAAATAAATGCATCAAGTAGATTGATCACAAAAGTCAACATTTGTTGGAACCATTTCCCTTCGACACAATATCACTAGCCGGAACCATTTCCCTTTGGCTTTCATATTAAATCACTTGCCGGAACCATTTCCCTTTAATTCACCAGCACAAAGTTCCACAGATGACATAAACAACATCCCACAGAGAGTTATAAAGACAAATCAATCAAAGTAGCTAGAAAGAAAAAGAGAGAAGGTGATAGACCTAAACTCAAGTGCTTCCAACACTGAAACAGATGAATCACCAGGTGAAGGTGTATTAGTCGAGTAGGCATACCAGAAGGACAAAGAAACAGATCCAGTAATGAGCAACATCAATGAGGAGGTAAAAAATAATAATGATAATATAAGATAGCTATCTAAACCCAGCAGAAGAGAACATAGATGGAGAAGAACAAAGTGAATCCATCATGAACAACATCACTCAGATTTCCAAGGAAGTGGATTTGGACTAATTTGAATAGAAGGAATCGTTATTGGCTCATTGGTTTGATGGAACCTTTTGAAGATTCATCAAACATTAATAGTTACAGAAGAATATTGGGTCATCCCACAAATTTGAGTAATTGCAATGGGAAAATTTGGATATTTGCAAGAGAAGAATTACAAATCAACATCAATGTAGACACCACCCAACACCTTACTCTTCTGATGAAACACCAGACATGGAGAGAAGAAATTTTGCTAACTACTGTATAAGCTGCTTGCAGTAGTGGTGAAAGGAAAGAATTGTGGGAGTCTTTAAATCATATTGCAGATCAACACTCAAAATCATGGATAATTGGAGGGGATTTTAATGTTATTCTTTCAACGAAAGAGAAGCTTGGAGGTCTCCCAGTCTTTTTTCAAGAAACAGAGGACTTTGCAAATTGTATTACTACTTGTGGACTGACAAATATGGGTTATATTAGGAGTACCTACACATGGTGGAGTGGGAGAATGGATGAAGCATGCATTTTCAAGAGACTGGACAGGGTATTTGCTAATTAGAAATTTCAAGATCAATATCCAGCCATCAGTATCAAGCATCTTATCAAGAAAGGTTCAGACCACTCACCTCTG
This sequence comes from Solanum appendiculatum, assembly GCA_018342035.1. Classification (NCBI taxonomy): domain Eukaryota; kingdom Viridiplantae; phylum Streptophyta; class Magnoliopsida; order Solanales; family Solanaceae; genus Solanum; species Solanum appendiculatum. The sequence continues at coordinate 78,600 of JAGDQO010001564.1, read as the reverse complement.
GAAGTACAATGCACTCCAAATGGTGAGGATATAATAAGGCCATTCAAATTCTTGAATTTTTAGACTAAGCATCAGGGTTTCAACGAATTTGTTAGAACACCCTGGGGTTCAGAAGACAATGGAAATCCAATGTTTACTTTTCATCAGATATTAAAGAATCTGAAGGTAGTCTTAGCCAAATGGAGTAAGGATACTTATGGTAACATTTTCCAAAGGATTGCTACACTTGAAGAAATTATTCGGGCACAAGAGATTCAATTTGAAGAATATTGGAGGCAGAAGTCAGGGATGAAATGGTTCACAGATGGAGAAAGGAATACTAAATTCTTTCATTCATATGTTCAGGGGAGAAGGAGAAGGCTGCAAATTACCAGAATTCAAGATGTAAATGGAGAGTGGATAGAGGACAAGGAAGAATTGGCTTCTCTGAAGCAATAAATTATTTTAAAAAATAGTTTACTGAGGACTGTTTTCCAGAGAACTTTGAGCTCCTTAATCACATACCACACATCATCAATGAAGAGCAGAATGAGTCAATAAATAGAATTCCAAATGAACAAGAAATCAGAGAATCTGTTTTTGCCCTAAATGGTTAAAGTTCTAGTGGCCCGGATGGTTTCACAGGGGCATTTTACCATAGTTGCTGGGAAATTATTAAGAAAGATGTCATAGCTATTGTGCAAGCTTTCTTTGGAGGGTATAATCTTCCAAAATCTATGACACACACAAATCTAGTTATGCTTCCCAAGAAAGATCTATTTAACACATTTTCATATGTCAGACCTATCAGTTTAAGTAATTTCATCAACAAAGTAATCTCCAGGGTCCTTCATGAGAAACTGGTCACCTTGTTGCCTTTGTTAATTTCAAAGAATCAGACAGGATTTGTTAAAAACAGAAGCATTATGGAGAATGTTCTATTAGCTCAAGAAATAGTGAGGGACATCAGACTTAGAACCAAGATAGTTAATGTGGTAATTAAATTGGATATGACGAAAGCCTATGATAGGCTTTCTTGGTTGTTCATCACCAAAGTGTTGAGTAAATTTGGGTTCAATGAAGTTATGATAGATGTTGCTTCCAATTGCACACGCAAGTGTACGTGGTCGCAGAAGTAATAAGTGGCTCTTTAAGAACCGGAATATCGAACCCACAGGGACTTGTCAATTAACTATTTACTAAATTATACTAGTCTAATTATTTATTTAAGAGTATTAAAAGAAATAAAAGAATGCAAGAATTAAATACTAAGATTAACTTACAGTGATTGGGACAATTCTAGGGCTACAGCATGCATAGGGTTTCATGTATCGCATCTCATGTAATGAATTAACTAAGGTTATCAAATTACTGATTTACAGGGTTGATTTTATGATCATGATCTCTCGACCTCTAATCGCCTACTCCAACTAGCTGTCTAACTACATCGTTGAGCGGGGATAGGCAGTCCTAATTGGCGAGCATTTATATTTCATCATGTTTCGTAACCAAGCAAGGTGTTCGTCCGGCGTCACTCCTGAACACGAATCTAAACAAAGTTAGAACAAGCTCTTTGCATTCTTTGGTCTATCTACCTCTTTATCTCTCGAGTCCAAGAATAGACAATAGATTTATTTCTATGGTGATCAAGCATGAAATACTAAAACAAGAATACAAAAGTAATTTAAAAGATAACCAACATTAATTCAAAACAATCGATGTTCAACAATTACCCATGGCCGCAGCCCCAGAACAAGGGTCTTTAGCTACTAATACCTAAGAAAAAGAAGAAGAAAAGAACCCTAAAAGTATTAACAATTTTTCCTTCCACAATCTCTTCCTCAAAAAGTCTCTCCCCCTAATAATTATTTCTATGGACTATTTATAGATGTACGAAACCCTGAATAAAATAATTGAGTCCAAAACAAATTAGGAACCCAAAACCGAAACGGAATTGGATTCCAACGTGAAAGTGCACCGCCTCAAATATAATTGTGGATGTCTTCAAATCTTGACACGTGGCATAATGCCTCTTTCAATTAACATTCGGTACTTTCATATATATATATATATATATATATATTATAATATTAACTTTAATCCATTAAGCTGTCTGCTTGATTTTCCTTCTTCAATCTTTCATAATTAATTCATTTTAGCTCCAAACTTCTTCAACTTTGTACCAATTTAATCCTACAAATAAAATACACTATTTAGCATAATCCATAAAATTCCTACTCAAAAAAGACAAATATAAATAATAAATATGAGACAAATAATGATAAGAAAATATATTTTTGGCCTCAGATCAATAGATATGTTTTTACAGATTGCTAGCAAACAACTAGTATTCAATTTTGATAAATGGGCGAGCAAAAGGATTTTTAAAATCTACTAGAGGAGTGACGCAAGAGGATCCTTTATCCCCAACCTTATTCATAATAGCTGCTGAAGCTTTGTCTAGGGGTCTAAATGCTTTAAATGAGAAAGAAGAGTTCAAGAGATTTGGGACGCCTAAGTGGAGTCCAGAGGTAAATCACCTAGTCTACGCAGATGACACAATTCTCTTTACTTCAGCAGATAACAAATCCATGAAGCTTATGATCAAGGTTCTAAAGAAATATGAGGCTGCATCAGGTCAATTGATTAATTTTGAAAAAAGTGTCTTTTATGTTCACGATAAGGTTGCAGCAAGCACTGTTTCCAAAATTAAGAGAATGACAAAAATAAGGTGAGGAACTTTCCCTTTCACTTATTTAGGATGCCCTATTTTCTATGGAAGGAACAAGATATGTTACTATGATACTATGATCAAGAAGATAGGGAAGAGAGTTCAGTCTTTGAAAGGAAAATTGATATCATATGTAGGAAGGGCAGTTCTTATAAAGTATGTACTTCAAGGCATTCCCATTCATCTTCTTTCAGCTTTGAATCCTCCCATGGGTGTAATAAGGCATCTCCACAAAATTTTTGCAAGATTTTTTTGGAATAACTCAGATGACAAGAAAAGTAGGCATTGGATAAGTTGGGAGACCTTTGTCTACCCATGAATGAGGGTGGAATAGGCTTCAGATCACTTATTGATGTTTCAAATGCTCTATTTTGTAAACTATGGTGGAACTTAAGGAGCAAATCTTCTCTATGGGGTTCTTTTGTGATGAATAAATATTGCAAAAAGCTTCATCCAGTGATCGCACAAAGTAGAGGAGCTTCTACAATATCAAAAAAGATGGTGAGAATGAGAGAGTTAGTGGAGCATCAAATCGGTTGGCAGATCAAAGAGGGAAATTCCAGCTTCTAGTTTGATAATTGGACAGCCTTGGGAGCCCTATACCACATTATATCGGAAGCTGATGATGAAGAAATAGAAGTATGCAAGTTTGCAGATGAGAATGGATGGAATATACAAAAGTTAGAAGAATGTATACCTGCTGAATATGCTCAACAAATTGTCAGCAACATCCCAGTTCCTAACAATACTGATTCCATTGATAAACCATATTGGATGCTTGAAACAAATGGAGAATTCTCTGTAAAGAGTGCATGGGAGTATGTCAGACAAAAAGAAGAGCAAGAAGAGATCTTCAAGTTAATCTGGGCAAGAAAAATACCTTTCAAATTGTCATTCCTGGTATGGAAAGCTTGGAAGTATAGGGTCCCCACAGATGATGTTTCGCAAAGATTGGGAATACATCTAGTCTCAAAGTGTTGGTGCTGTCAGGAAACTAAGCTAGAGACTATGTCACACTTATTTCTAACCTCTTCCATAGCCTCAAAACTGTGGAAGGTGTTTGCTATTTTTGCAGGTATAAACATTGAAGGACTACAACTTTCTCAGGTTATGAATCAATGGTGGACAATTCAATGTTTACCAAATTTGAAGAAAATATTTATAGCAGTCCCTGCCATTATCATTGGCATCTATGGAGAAGGAGAAACAACTTAAAGAATGGGAAGACTTGTTCTTTCAACAGGCTTGTATTCACAGTGAACACAGATATTGGGAGAATGGTGAAGCTAATATACCCTAAGATGCAGCAAGTTCCTACAATGTGGTAAGAAATGGTGGAATATTTGGAGAGGTATAAACCAAAGTTATATCACTTAGCAGTTACATGGAAGCCGCCAGGTCAAGGAAGTTTAAAATGCAACACAGACGGGGCCTCAAAGGGCAATCAAGGGAAGATTGCTTATGGTTTTTGTCTAAGAAATGAAAAAGGTGATTTAGTGTATGCTCAGGGGGCAGAGATACATTAAACAACCAACATAGAGGCTGAAGCAATAGCTATAAGAGAATATATTTACCATTCTCTATCTATAGGGATTGCTGAATCAAGATTCTATCAGGTATATGGGAAATTCCATGGCAGATTGCAGTACTGGTGGAGGATATCAAACAATTTGCTCGATTAATACAAGTCAGATTGAGGCATATCTATAGAGAAGGTAATACTATAGCGGATTGTATAGCTAATGTAGCCTTTAATAGGGCAAACGTATTCAGTTGCAAGTAGCAAATTTGAGAACCAGAACTAAGAAGATCAATCAAGATACCAATGGGGGAAGGGAATACATCATAATACAATGAAGTATAGCACAAATCTGGAAAATAAATTTTTAGGGAAGATAAATGTGAGAAAAGGAATAGTTTCAACAGGGAAGACACAAAAGTTTACTCACTGGAAAATAAAGTGTAAAGCTCAACAGCACAGCTCAACTCCGTTGCAATGAACAATATCCACATGATAAATATGCAAAAGCAACTACAAGTAATCTTTGATAAAGCATCTCACATCTCACAAATCTCAACAAGATCGGAAACAATGAAAACAAAGTGGAAACAGGAAAAAGAAGTTGGAGACAAGATGAATCTACCTATCGGATGTCACTAGCCATGGAGGAGATAGATCAGAGAGATGAAGAAGAAGACTTTTGGTTTCTTTTTAGGAAATGCAGACCTTAGAAGAGGCTAGTTTAGAAAGAATAATCTAGACTTTGCTTATTTATCATCATATTTTATTTCTTATTGGGTTGGCCCTTTAGTCATTTTTTATTTTCCTTTTACACTATGTTATTTTTAGTTATTCATAAATAAAAGGGCCTAACAGCCCACAAAAATTGCAAAAAAAAAAAAAAACTAGTTGGAACCATTTCCCGTCGGCTTTATCACAAAATATCACGTGCCAGAACCATTTTCCTTTGGCATTTATATTACTAGCTGGAACCATTTCCCTTCGGATTTATCACAAAATATCACTTGTCGGAATCATTTCCCTTCGGTATTTATATCACTAGCTAGAACCATTTCTCTTTAGCTTTATCACAAAATATCATTTGCTGGAACCATTTCCCTTCGCCATATATATCACTTGCCGGAATCATTTCCCTTCGGTTTTATCACATCCCAAGGCTACCCTCTAGACGCAACACGGGACCTAGGATCACAAGTGACCCCAAGTTAACCCTGAGTCTGGCATATCACAAGCATACTGAAATATAACTAAGTAAGCAGAAGCATAACTGTAAAGTGAATCAAAACTAAAATAACTTCATATGAGAATATAACTGCATATCAATGGGGAACAACCCAAAACAACTGAATGTTAACTCTATGTCTGAAAGCCTCTAATACTGATGAGCTGCTGGGACAAGTTCCCAGCTAACTCTAAAAATACTCAAAACAGATAATGAGCTAACTAAACCCAAAGCATAAAGAAAAGTCCAAGAACTATGAGGACTCACCATGGAAGTTGCTGAGTATGGACTAGAAGTCGAACTGAGCGTGATCTGGATGCTGAGCACCTAAACCTACATCATGAAATGATGTAGTGCAAAAGTATGCGTCAGTACTTTGAATGTACTGAGCATGCGGGATATATGCTAAGCTGAACAATATAGAAACTAAACATGGAAATAGATATACTGAACATAACTGAAATCTGAGTTGGATGCAATGACCAAGTACTAATCATGAAGATATAACATGCTGAACTAAATACTGAAATAAATTTTGAATACATGGTCAATGCAATATGAATCTGACTATGGGAGCTACTATTAAACGACATAAACCACTTGAGCTTAACGTGGAGTCCAATGTATACGCCCCATTGAGAAGACCCAATATACCTTTCTAGGGGTATAAAGGCATAACTGTGGCATGATCACTAAAACTGATGCCCAACAGAGGGGACTTCTGAACCTACGTTGGCACGTAGTTCTGGGACTTGAGGGTACGCTAAACCCTAGTCCAACTCGGTGCTAAGTCTACTCCCAACTGAATGTGTATAGCTAACATGCAACTGAAATACTGATTAATTCAAAATACTAATATGCTCTCTGAGAATGCAATATACATATATTGAAAGATATGGCATTCGAATTCCGAAGCATGATTTTCTGATTGATTGCCTAGCAAGCATAATTCATGAAATATTGATAATTAACACAAGCTAGGGTTCTGAGTTCTATACCTGGGACTACATTAATTCTCCAAGAAAACATGTAATTAATACAATGGAAACTATAACAGCTAAATTCACATTGAATATCCAAAGTTTAGGAACCCTAGGTCTGAGCAATTTATGGAGAAACTGAAGAATTGACTGAATTCTACGGACCTAATGGGTGAAAGGAATCCACTAGTGAAATCCCACATACATGGTGATGAAAGTACGAAGAAATCTTTTGAATTTCAGGGCTGAACTAGAAGAAGCCCTTTGCTTCTTCTTGGGAGAAACTATCGCCTCTTTCTCTTATTTTCTTTCTAAGTTGGATGATTTTGGGAGACTGAGGGTTCTAGGTAGTTTCTGACTAGTTTATTAGGGTTAGAATGAGTAAAATGACGTAGTTTAAGCATCAAATGACGTAGTTTAAGTACCAAACACATATGGGAAAAGGCCAATGCGACCCTGACTTAACTGCTGCCGAAGTGACTTTAAGAGAGGCTTCACGGGCCGTCTAAGGCATGATGGCCCGTCTAGCGGGTCCTGAAGCTTCATCTGCCTGACAATGCTTCACTAAAACGGTCATATTTTTTTCCTCCAAACTTCAAATGGAGCAAACTTTGCGGCGTTGAAAAGAGGATTCAGAGATCTTTAGTTTGATAGGTCACCGGTCACCTAATTCATTTTTTTCTGAAAGATATGGTCGATTGAACATGACCCTAAACTCTAATCCTGACAAGTCTCCTCCATGGACGACTTCGCGGTCTGTCTGGAGCTTCACGGACCGTTTAGACATCCGTGGTACTTAACGAATGACTTGGGGTGAGACCTTACTGATGGGGTGACTTGTACGACCAACCAGATGGGTCGTCCAAGTCACCACGGACCATCTAGGTGTCTGTCTGGGGTAGGTTCTAGAAGACCTTCACAAGCCTCTTAACGGACCGTGGTCCCCTACACGACCCGTCTAGGGCTCCGTGGAGGGTTCCATGGTCCACTTCTAGGCTCGTGACTTGCTCGTTTGACCCCTTCCTAGCTTTCTCTAACCTGAGGTGTTAAATTATCTCTCCTTGGGAACATTCGTCCTCGAATGAAGACTAAACAAGCCGAGTTTGGAGGAAAGAGCTATAATCCCTACCAACTGAGTACTAGAAGCTGATATCTAACTGAACTGAGTTCCATGAACATGCAATTATGCTGAAATGCAATGATAACTGAGGGAACAAGATACTGAGACCGAATTTACACAAGATTAACTAAAGACTGGAGAGGAACTATTACCTCCAGCTGAAACTGAATCGGAAGGAAAGAGGTGAGGATACTTGGCCATCATGGTTGCTTCTACTTCCCAAGTAGCTCCCTCTACGGACTGACTCCTCCCCAAAACTTTTACTGAAGCGACTTCCTTATTTGTCAACCTACGAACCAGACGGTCAAGATTCTCGACTGGAATCTCTTCATAGGTGAGGTTATCCTTCACAACCACACTTTCTAAAGGTACTATCGATGCCGAATCACCCACACACTTCTTCAACAAGGAAATGTGAAAGACTGGATGAACCGCTGCTAGTTCTGTTGGCAACTCTAACTCATAAGCCACATTACCAACCCTCTTCAAGATTCTGTAAGGACCTACATACCTGGGACTGAGCTTCCCTTTCTTGCCAAATCGCAGCACCCTTTTCATGGGTGACACTTTCAGGAAAATCCAATCATCGATATCAAACTCTAAGTCCCTTCTCCTCACATCTGCATAGGACTTTTGACGATTCTGAGCTGTCTTTAGTCTATCTCTGATGAGCTGAACTTTCTCCATAGCCTCATAAACTGAATCTGGCCCAACCAAGGCTGCTTCACCTACTTGGAACCAACCAACTGGAGACCTGCATCTACGCCCATACAGTGTCTCATAAGGGGGGCCAACTGAATACTGGAATGGAAGCTATTATTATAGGCGAACTCTATGAGAGGTAGGTGATCATCCCAACTATCATTGAAATTGATCACGCAAGCTCTCAATATGTCCTCTAAGGTTTGAATGGTATGCTCTGCCTGACCATCTGTCTGTGGATGAAATGTTATACTGAGATTTACCTGAGTACCAAGACCTTTCTAAAATGATCTCCAGAAATGAGATGTAAACTGAGGACCTCTATTCAAAATGATAGTCAAAGGAACCCATACAACTGACTATCTCGCTGATATAAAGTCTAGCATAATCCTCCATTGAATCTGTAGTCTTGACTGCCAAGAAGTGAGTTGACTTAGTTTCTCTTTCCACTATCACCCAAATTGAGTCATGTTGTCTGCGGGTACAAGGTAAACCCGTAATGAAATCCATGTTTATCACTTTCCGCTTCCACGTAGGAATACTAATCTCTTGAGTCACACCTCCTGATTTCTGATGTTCTACTTTAACTTGCTAACAGTTGGGAAACTTAGCCACAAAATCTGTGATGTCCCTCTTCATGCCGTTCCATAAATAGACTTCCCATAGATCACGATGCATCTTAGTGGCACCCGAATGAATAGAATATCAGGAATTATGAGCTTCTATAAGGATCTACTGCCTCAACTCATCCACATTAGGGACACACAAGCGACCCTGGTAACGAAGCACACCATCTCCCTCCTTGGGAGAAAACCTTAACTCTCTGCTGATGAACTGCACCTTTCAATTGAAGTAATATAGGATCACTATCTTGTTTCTCCTTAACCTCCACTACTAATGAAGACTCTGATCCATTCTGGATTACCACACCACTATCAGACGTGTCCATAAGGCACACTCCTAAGATAGCTAGCCGGTGAACATCGCTGCCTAATTCTTTCTTCCCTTCCTCAACATGTGCCACACTACCCATGGATAGTCTATTGAGGGTGTCATCCACCACCATTGGCCTTACCCAGATGGTAGAGCACATTCATGTCATAGTTTTTGAGGAATTCAAGCCATCTCCTATGATGAATATTCAACTTTTTCTAGGTGAACACATACTGGATGCTCTTATGATCCGTGAACACATCAACATGGACACTATACAAGTAGTGTCTCCAAATCTTTAGGGCAAACACGACGGCTGCAAGCTCGAGGTCGTGAGTTGGGTAGTTCTTCTCTTGGACCTTAAGCTGTCTGGAAGCATAAGTTATGACCTTACCCTGCTGCATCACCACACAACCTAGGCCGACCCTTGATACATCACAATAAACCACATAACTGCTTGAATCCTCTGGTAGAGTCAAGATAAGAGCCGTAGTCAACCTGGTCTTCAGTTCTAAGAAGCTTTTCTCACACTCATCTATCTGACCACTGAAACTTGACCTTTTTCTGAGTCAACTTGGTCAATGAGGCAACTATGGATGAAAATCCTTCAACAAACCTCCTGCAGTAACCGGTCAAACCCAAGAAATTTCTGATATCAGTCGGAGAGGTGGGTCTGGGCCAGTGCTTTACTGCCTCAATTTTCTAAGAATTCACTCGGATCCCTTCGTTGGATACCACATGACCAAGGAAAGTGAACGACTTTAACCAAAATTCACATTTGCTGAACTTAACAAATAGCTGGCGATCTTTGAGGGTTTGCAGAACAACTCTCGGATGAGTCGCATGCTCTTCCTCATTCCGAGAATAAACGAGGATATCATCAATAAAGACGATGATGAACAAGTCCAAATACTGTTTGAACACCCTGTTCATTAGGTCCATGAAAGCTGCAGGAGCATTTGTTAGACCAAAAGACATAACTACAAATTCATAGTGACCATATCGAGTCCTAAAGGTTGTCTTCGGGATGTCACTATCTCTGACTTTGAGCTGATGATAGCTAGATCTGAGTTCTATCTTAGAAAAGCAACTAGAACCCTGAAGCTGTTGAACAGGTCATCAATCCTGGGAATGGGATATTTATTCTTGATTGTGACTTTGTTCAATTGACGATAGTCAATGCACATCCTGAGAGAACTGTCTTTCTTACGCAAGAAAAACACTATAGCACCCCATGGATAGATGTTGGGTCTGATGAAGCCTTTATCTAGAAGGTCTTTCAACTTTACATTCAATTCTTTAAGCTCAGCTGGAGCCATTCTATAAGGAAGAATCGAAATAGGCTGGGTATCTGGAAGGAGATCTATTCCGAAGTTGATTTCCCTTTCGGGAGGAACTCTAGGAAGATTTTCTGAAAACACTTCTGGAAACTCATTCACCACTGGGACTGACTCAAGAGTTGGGGTTTCAAAGTTTGAGTCCTTAACCCGAACAAGATGATAGATATACGCTTTGGAAATAATTTTCCTGGCCTTAAGGTAAGAGATAAATCAACCTACAAGCACTGAGGTACTACCCTTCTACTCTAAGACTGGCTCGTTTGGAAACTGAAACAAAACGATCCTAGTTCTACAGAAGGCATAATAGGAATGTAACTAATCCATGCCTAGAATGACTTCAAAGTCTATCATTTCTAACACTACTAGGTCTGTTGAGGTGACTTTTTGGGAAACTGTGATAGGACAATTTCTGTATACCCATCTAGCTATAAGTGGGTCACCAACTGGAGAAGAGATTGAGAAGGGTTCTGAGAGAGGTTTTGGATTGACACCGAAGTTTACTGCTATATAAGGAGTTATAAAAGAAAGTGTAGCCCCTAGATCTAGCAATTCATAAACATCTAAATGGAAGACGTGTAACGTAGCCGTGACCACATCAAGAGAATCCTCCTGTTCCTGTCAAGCCTGAAGAGCATACAACCTGTTCTGGCGCTGACCACCAACCGCACCAAACGAGGCACCCTGCTGAGTAGGGCGACTAGTTGGAGCTGCTGAGGTTATAGACTGAGCTTTGTTACCTCCCTGAACCTGCATGTCAGAAGGGAAATCCTTCCACCTATGACTAACCTGACCGCACCCAAAACACCCCTCTCTGCCAGTAAGACACTCTCTCGGATGGTTCTGACCACACTATGGGCAAGATGGAAAAGTTTGATTACTTGAAGCACTCCCTTGAGACTTTGAGCATGATGCCCTCCCTTTTTTACCTAGTCAAAACCTAGGGACTGAACGCTAGCTGATGAACGTGATGGGGCTATAGACCTCTGCTAAAACTATGAGAGATTTCCACCGTCCGACCTCTGCTGAGAATATTCATAGTTGCCCATTCTAGCCTTTATGTTATCCTTAGCCATTTCCTTGAGCTTATATCCCTCAAACTTCTGAGTGTAGGTCATTAGTCTAGAGATACCCATATCCCCTAATAGCACAGCATTCCTGCACTCAGTCTTTACTAGATCGGATACTCCAAACAAGATGCTCATTTGTGCTCTCGGATCGGCCACCATATGTGGAGCATACTTGGAGAGCTGAGTGAACTTTAGCCTGAATTCCTTGACTGACATCGACCCCTACCTCAAATTCATAAATTCCTGGGCCTTAGCCTCCCTCAACTCTCTCGGGAAGAACTTATCCAGAAAAGATCTAGTAAAACTGTCCCATATCACAGGACCCTTGTTGTCTTTCCACTGCGTGAACCAGATATGAGCCACATCCTTGAGTTGATAGGATGCTAGTTCAACACTATCAATACCAGTCACTTGCATAACCTCAAGAATCTTCTTGATCTCATCAATGAAATTCTATGGGTCCTCACCAACCTTCGACCCTAGAAACTCTGGCGGATTCATACGAAAAAAATCTCAAACCCTGGCTGCAGTTGATCCACCAGTGGGGTTTATAGGAACTGGGGCCTACTGGTTGGCTTGGTTGGCTATGGTCTAAGCCAATATTTAGATCGCATTATGGAACTCTACATTTGTAACCTCATGGTCCGGGATTGGAGGAACTGCGTAAGCATAGTGTGTGTTAGCTCTACATGGAGGCATGATTTGAAACGCATAATGATGGATTAGAAAGGAGAAAATGATTCCCACTTCCTCACACGATAAAGATAGCAAAAGAAGTGAAGTTTTTCTTAGAACACCTCGTCGCCACCCTCCTCCCCCATAGTTGTGGCGTGCTTCACACCCATGAAAAAGACTCTACTTCGTACGGCTTTAAGACACCTTAAGACTCTTGAACCTGATGCTCTGACACCAAGTTTTTTATGCCCCGAGGCTACCCCTTAGACGCAACACGGGACCTAGGATCAGAAATGACCCCAAGCTAACCCTGAATCTGGCATATCACAAGCATACTAAAATACAACTAAGTAAGCGGAAGCATAACTGTAAAGTGAATCAAAACTAAAAGAACTTCAGGTGATAATATAACAAAATATCAATAGGGAACAACCCAAAACAACTGAATACTAACTCTATGTCTGAAAGCCTCTACTACTGATGAGGTGCTGGGACAAGTCCCCAGCTAACTCTAAAAATACTGAAAACTGATAATGAGCTAACTAAACCAAAAGTATAAAGAAACATCCTCGAACTATGAGGACTCACCACAGAAGTTGCTGAGTATGGATTGGAAGTCGAACTAAGCGTAATCTGATTGCTAAGCGCCTGAACCTACATCATAAAATGATGTAGCACAAAAATATGCGTCAGTACTTTGAATGTACTGAGTATGCGGGATATATGCTAAGCTGAACAATATAGAAATTGAACAAGGAAATAGATATACTGAACATAACTGAAATCTGAGCTAGATGCAATGACCAAGTACTAATCATGAAAATATAACATGCTGAACTGAATACTGAAATAAATATTGAATACATGGTTAATGCAACATGAATCTGACTGTGGGAGCTACTATTAACCAACATAAACTACATGAGCTAAACGTGGAGTCCGATGTATAAGCCCCATCGAGAGGATAAAATATACCTTACCAGGGGTATAAAGGCATGACTGTGGCGTGATCACTAAAACTGATGCACTATAGAGGGGACTTCTGAACCTACGTTGACACGTAGTTTTGGGACTTGAGGGTACGCTGAACCCTAGTCCAACTTGGTGCTAAGTCTACTCCCAACTAAATGTGTATAGCTAACATGCAACTGAAATACTGATAAGCTATCTGAGAATGCAACATACATATATTGAAAGATATGGCATTCGAATTCTGAAGCATGATTTTCAGACTGATTGCCTAGGAAGCATTGCCTAGCAAGCGTAATTCATGAAATACTGATAATTAACACAAGCTTGGGTTCTGAGTTCTATACATGCGACTACATTAATTCTCTAAGAAAATATGTAATCAATACAATGGAAACCGTAGTAGCTAAATTCACAATGAATCTCCAAAGTTTAGGAACCCTAGGTCTGAGCAATTTATGGAGAAACTGAAGAATTGACTGAATTCTAGGGACCTAATGGGTGAAAGAAACCCACTAGTAAAATCCCACATACCTGGTGATGAAACTATGGAGAAATCCTTTGAATTTCAGGGCTGAACTTCAAGAAGCCCTCTGCTTGTTCTTGGGAGAATCTATCGCCTCTTTCTCTTTTTTTGGTTCTAAGTTGGATGATTTTGGGAGATTGAGGGTTCTAGGTAGTTTTTGACTTGATTATTAGGCTTAGACTGAGTAAAACGATATAGTTCAAGCATCAAACGACGTAGTTTAAGTACCAAAGAATAGGGGAAAGGCCAATGCAACCCTGACCTAACTGCTGCCGAAGTGACTTCAAGAGAAGCTTCACGGGCCATCTAAGGCATGATGGCCCGTCTAGTGGGTCGTGAAGCTTCATCTTCCTGACAGTGCTTCACTAAAATGGGCATAACGTTTTATTCCGAACTTTAAATAGGGCTAACTCGGTGGCATTGGAAAGAGGATTCTGAGATCTTTAATTTGATAGGTCATGGACCACCTAATTCATTTTATACAGAATGATATGGTCGATTGAAATTGACCCTAAACTCTAAGCCTGACAAGTCTCCTCCATAGACGACTTCATGGTCCGTGTGGAGATTTACAGACCGTTTAGACATCTGTGGTCCCTAACCAGTGACTTGGGATGAGATCTTACTGATGGGGTGACTTATACGACCCACCAGACGGGCCGTCCAAGTCACCACGGAAGGTCTGGGTGTCCATCAAGGTGAAGCCTGCCTGGGGCAGGTTCTGGAAGACCTTCACGAGCCTCTAACGGACCGTGGTCCCTTACACGGCCCGTCTAGGGCTCCGTGGAGGGTTCCATGGTCCATTTTTTAGCTCGTGTTTTGCCTGTTTGACCCCTTACTAGCCTTTCTCTAACCCGAGGTGTTACAGGTTTTCATATCAAGTGTCTCATTACGGTGTTCAACAATCAATGCACACAAATAATATTACACTACATGGAGAGACAACAATTCATACCATTCAAGTCCACTTTTATGCATTCAATCAATTCATCAATCAATAATATAGGGGCCACAACAAGACAATTCACAATTCATCATTATCATCAATAAGCCTTTTAATTTCCCCCTATTTTGTTGGTTAACATTAAACAAGTTGAGCAAATAAACCCTTCACCTCATTCCCAATTACTCCCCAACAAATATACAATGAAGTGAAGTAAACAATTCTACTAAATTACCAAGGTTAAGAGATCACTTGCCTTAAAGCAATCAATCAATCAATCCAAAGCTTGGGCTTTCCCTTTCCGACTCACTTTCAAAGACACACAATCTATAAAAATCAAGTATTCACAATCACTATTCAGAAACAACAATACCCACATAAATTATGTAGAGAAATGAGTCAATCATCTCAAAATCCAATTTCAAAAAGAAGGTTTGAATTCAGAAATCAATACTTGAAAATGATGCTCAAGGCTTTAGAAATTCATTGATGAAAACCATTTCGAAAAAAAGATCAAAAGCAGTTGATAAAGTCCATTTTAGCTCAAAACTCAAGTTCTTGCAAAACTTTGCCATTTTCAAAATCAAATTTCATATTAGGATGTTAGAATCCATAAATAACAAAAGGGAAATGAAGTTTAGGGGTCACAAAATCTTACCCAAATGATATAGCACAAGAAATCCTTTTAAAAATTGGCTCCAAGGGTTTCCGAAGCTTAAAGATGGAAAATGGGGCTAAAACTCCAAAATTTTCAAACATAAACCCCTCTCTGATGTCGCAAAAGCGACCTTGGGTTCTCAAAAGTGAACCCCACAAAAATAGCACCTCTCTTGAAAGCGAAGTCCCCTTGGCTTCAAAAGCGAGGCCTGTAGACACCAGCCAACACAACCAACTCTCAAAATATCAACAGGACCCTCAAAATTCATTTGAAACTCCGTACACACAAACCAGATATGCAAATCAATTATACTCAACGTTTCGAACTCAATGAAATTGTCAAAACAAGAATATGAAGTCTCCTTGACCTGACATCCGTGAAAATCACAAGAAACTACTAAACGCCTAAAAAGGCCAAAACAAGCTAGGAACCTCTCAAAAATCAACCAAGACCTCACCTAGGCCTAAAATCATTCTCCAAATCCAACGGAACTTTCAGAATACTTATCCGACCATCCAAAACCCGAATAAAACCAAGAACCACTTTTAAGCAACTTAAGCCTTCTAAACTAAAAACGTGCCCACATCTCAACTTTTTACTCAAGGTTTGGAACCAACTTCTGAAACTTAATCAAGAATAACTCGGGGGCCAAAAGTCAGGAGGGACAAAATGGTAAATTTTATAGAAACACCAAAAATGACCAACGAGGTCATTATATTATCCACAACTAAAAACTATGTTCGTCCTCGAACATAAGGAAAAAGAAAGTTCCGGAAGTCTCGAAGAGATGAGGATATCTGCCACGCATATATGCCTCCCCAACTGAACGGTGCTTCCACTGCACCTTCATTGAAGCAATCTCCTTGGTCCTAAGCTTTCAGACCTGCCTATCTAAAATGGCTATAGGCTCCTCCCTAATAGATAAATCTGGACCCAACTCAACTGAATCAAGAGAAAGCACATGGGAGTCATCCGGCACGTATTTCCGAAGCATTGAGATATGAAACATAGGATGAATAGCTGACAAGCTAGGTGGCAAGACCAACTTATAGGCCACCTCTCCCCCTCGACTTAAATCTCAAAAGGTTCAATGAATATAGGGCTAAGCTTGCCCTTCTTTCAAAACTTCATCATACTCTTCATGGGTGACACTCGAAGCTAAACATGATCACCCTCTCCCCATAAACATAGAGCTCGGACCCTCTGGTTTGGATAGCTCTTCTATCGACTCTGGGCTATCAATAGTCTATCCTGAATCATATGGACTTGCTCCATAGCATCTCTAAGCAAGTCTGTATCCAAAGAGTTCATCTCAACTAAATTAAACCAACCAATCGGAGATCAACACTGTCTTCCATACAACGCCTCAAAAGGAGCCATCTAAATACTGGAATGATAACTGTTGTTATAGGCAAACTCTGCTAAGGGAAAATGTTGATCCCATCTAGCACCAAAATTGATCACACAAGCACGGAGCATATCCTCCAACACCTAAATCGTCTACTCAGAGTGGCCATCTGTATGAGGGTGAAAGGTTGTACTTATATCTAACTGAGTACCTAAACTATGTTGTGATGCCTTCTAGAAATGGGAAGTGAACAAGGAACCTCGATCAAAGATAATGGAAACCGAAACTCCATGTAGTCACACAGTCTGACTGATATAAAGCTCGGCTAACTTCTCTTCCGTATACTTCACCCGAACTAGAATGAAGTGGGAAGACTTGGTCAGCCTATCAACAACAACCTAAAAGGTAACCACCCACTGTGGAAGGCAAACCCACAAAAAAATTCATAGTGATCTGTTCCCACTTCCAAGTAGGAAAAGGTATCCTCTGAGATAAACCTCCAGGCTGCTGGTGCTCACACTTGACCTGTTTGCAAGTCAAGCACCTAGAAACAAAGTTTGCAATATCTTTCTTTATGCCACACCACCAATAATGCTAACTCAGATAATGATACATATTTGCCGCTCTCGGATGAATAGAGTATCAAGGGCAATGGGCCTCCTCAAGAATCGATCTAACCAACTCGCCCGTCTTGGGCACACAAATCCTGTCTCTGATCCTCAAGAAATTATCAGAATGAAGAACATCCTCCTTGGCTGCCCCTATCAGCACTTTGTCTCGAATGAGACATATTTTCTCATCATCAAATAGGTGCTCATGAATCTGCTCAACTAAGGAAGAACGGGCCTCAATGAAAGCAATCAAACCACCCATCTCCTCAGAAATCTACAATCGGACAAGACTGTTGGCTAACCTCCGAACATCTCTAGCCAATGGTCTCTCCTGAACACTGATAGATGCAAGACTCCCCATGCTAGAAGTCTTCCTACTCAAAGCATCGACCACCACATTGGCCTTTCTCAAGTGATATAAGATAGTGATGTCGTAGTCCTTCGGTAGCTCAAGCCATTTGCGCAGCCTCAAGTTTAGATCCATCTAACTTAAGATATGGAGAAGACTCCGATGGTCAGTGAAGACCTCACAATGAACCCCATACATATAATGCCGCCAAAGCTTAAGCACAAACACCATAACTTCCAACTCTAGATAATGGGTAGGGTAATTCTTCTCACGGGTCTTCAACAGTCTAGATAGAGTGTCTAGTGTAGACAATTGAAATGCAATTATTCTATCAGATAAGTGACTCATCAGCTCTGCAGAGAGGTATACGTCACTACAATCAGATTGCAGTGACTTTATATATTTTTCATGATGTTATTTTCATTTGTGTTAAATAACTTGAGTTTATCAAGGCATTCAGACTTACAAAACATCAAAAAAAAATTCATATCATAAGTAACCTTCTGTGATCATCTCAAAATACTCAAAGTCACCTTTACTTGAATACTCACTTACCACACAAATCAGAATAGATTAATTCTAACTTATCACTACCTTTTTTCCTTTTAAGAGGAAAAGTCTCTTAGTCAATTTCTTTCTAAACATGACTCACATGTTGGTAGTGACTTCACTTTCAATGAACTGTTATGTCCATCCTTTAACCAACCTCGAAGTTCTATAAAAAATAAATGACTTAGACGCTAGTGTACATATAAGTTTCATTCAATTTAAAAGATATTTTCTCTTATGAGACAGATTAATATAATTCAATTCATGAGAGGCAATACTAATAAAAAATTTACGCATTAATATACCACAAGAGATAAAATATTCATCAAACTCAATAATAGGAGAGTTACAAGAAAAATATATTAAGTATCTATCTCTTATCTAGTTAGAAACTGAAAATAATTCCTTCTAACACAAGGTACATGTACAATGCATTCTTTGAATTAATATCTTATCTCTATCAAACGAAATTCTTGAGTAGTACTAAGTGGGTCTGCAAAGTCTATTGAGAATTTGAGATAAAATATATTAAATAGATCATAATATGTCGAATAATCATAAATTACAAAATTCCGGGCCCATTTATACACACACACACACACACATATATATATATGTGTGTGTGTGTGTGTGTGTGTGTGTGTGTGTGTGTGTATATCCATGTATCTCGAATAGTCAATCCATGGGATTGGAGAACTACTCATGCAATACACGTGGACAATGACCGATTATTCACTCCATAAACTTATATAGACCTAACTCAGATGAAGAGTCTACTGTTAGTTTAAGTCAAGTGAAAATCACCCTCGTTACATTGATCCAATCATATATTACTCAGTTTAGGAGAGTTAATACAGATTATTAGAACTAGTGATTGAATACATAGTGACTTGTATTAATTTCATTCGATATGGAGGAAGGTCTAAGCCAGCACATGAAACTAATACTTCACTCGAATAATCCTAAATAATAAAATTCAGGGCTCATTTATATATATATATATATATATATATATATATATATATCAATGCATCGAAACAGTAAAAAAATCATGAAGGAGAGAAAGATAATAAGCAATAGAAAAAGAACAACAAAAATGACACAACTCCTTGAAAGCTAATTAAGAGATGAGAAGAAGAGATCTTAGAATGAACAAAAGATTAGTTGATTCCTTCACTTTGTCTCTTCTACAGAATGAACAAAATATTCGTTGATTCCTTCACTTTGTCTCTTTTCTGATGATGGAGGAATGTTATTTCTTCATGAAAAGAGAAAGAGACGGTATCTCATGATCATTCTGAAGAATTGATGTAAGAAGAAAAGTCATGTAATAATCATTTTTCTTTAAAATAAAAGAGTTTTTGATAGGATGTTGCACTATAATTCCTTCTACAAGAAAATATATATTGAGAAAAAAATCATTTTGATTGAGAAACTTATAGAAAGAATGATAAGTGGTCAAAGGGCAAGAAGAATTATTTAGAGAGAGAATCAATTTATTTATGAAATTCATATTAAATTAGGAGGAGAATAAGGAGTCTATGTTCTAATTCCGTTTTTTTTCCTTTTTCCCTAAAAACATTTTTTTGTTTTATTTTTTACTTATCTATCTTTAATTAAAGTTTGTTTTATTTTCTTTTATATATTTTTAATTGAAGTTTGTTTTATTTTCTTTTATATATCTTTAATTAAAGTTTATATTCTTAATATATATATATATATACACACTAGTTTTTGGACACGTGCAACGCACGTGTGATTCTCTCAATAATATCGATTTAAAAAAATGATATATATAATATTATCATATGCGTAATGAGCAATTAAAATGTAAATAGAAAAAGTACAAACTCAAAATGATGAATAATCATTAAGTATCTAATGATTTGACTGCCGAACAAAATGTTGTTACATATCATTTCGACCTGCAAAATTGTACAATTAAATTTGGTTATGGAATATCCATATACAATATAAATTGTGTATTATTCTGCCATTTGAAATATTCTTGGTGTTAGATATACTCGCTTTTTATTGATTTCAAAGCGTAGGATCCAAATTTTCCAACAAATGCATGATAAAGTCTAAAAAGAAGAGTTAAAATTTACATGAAACTTCAATGTAATTGTATTTTGATATGGGAGTTATGAATCTGGCAATCTTGATACGACTTAGTTATATTATCCCTTCGAATAAAAAAAATTAAAAAGAGGCATAAAAGGATGGCCAGTAAAACAAGCAAAACAATATTTTGATAAAGATGTGTTTCATATTTATTGTGTATAATAATAAAAATAACAAACAAGGTAACATATGCTGGATAATTATTGTTAAAATATATGGTAAGTATTTAATTATTATTCCAGAATACTTGCACCTATAATATTTGGCAATAAACAAAAAGGGATACAATGATAAAATGATTTGACTCTTTATGATGTAGTTCTATAAAGTATAACAAAGAATATGAAAAGATTATACATTATTATAACATTTTAATGATAGAAGCTCAAAAGATCAAATAAATGGTAATTGGAAATACGAATAAGATAATATTATAAACAATAATATCAAAATATTTTGCACATTAACTATATGCAGTAATTAAAAGAGGATAAAGCAATTTCTGCACAATAACTCCTGTAATGGAAGGAAGATGAAGCAATTGTTTTCACTTATCGACTTATACAATGAAGATATAATTATTCATTATGAGCATTTTTACTATATATATATCCCATTATTAATATAATTAGTATAATATGATATGATTATTTTTTAATATTTTCTTAATTAAATATTTTATAATATTTTTATTTAGTGTAGGAGTAAAATGGTAATCCAACTTTACACTTTTGATCTTTCCACTTTTAATAATAACTAATAATTAATAATATATAATGATGATGATGGTATGATTAATAATAGAGTAATAATAATACAATAATGGTATTATTGTACTAACTCAACTTTTTAGGGTTATTTTGCTATTTCGACTTTCAACTTTTTTGGTTCCCACTTTTAGTAATACTAGTTTTAATGCACGTGCGTTGCACGTGAATATCAAACTATGTATTACACTATTTTTCAAAAAATATATATATAAAAAAATTGGGTGACTCAAATTTCATCTAAATTGAAACAAAAGGATAATATTTATTATCTGAAAATTACATAAAAAGTACTATAAATCACAATATTGACAACTTAAATATATATTTTTAAAAAAAAAATCAAAGACAACTTAAATATATAAAAAATTTGGTTGACCCTAATTATATTTGTACCACATAAATTGAGACAAAAGGTATAATATATGTCCAAAAATAATTCTAAAATATTTTGGTTAAGCCTCAAAACTTCATATGTGTCACATAAATTGGGACAAAAGGAGTAACATGTATGATATGAAAATTGTGTAAAGAATATTTAAAATCATAATAATTAACAACATAAAATACTAAAAAAAAAATAACGTAAAAAGTACTAGGAATTACAATAATTAACAAACTAAAATATTTTAAAAAATCATACCAAAAAATTGATTGGTACTCCAAATTTTATCCGTGTTATATAAATTGGGACAGAAAAATTACATATATTGGGCTCATGCACATAAATTGGGATAGGGAGAATAACATATATTATCTGAAAATAATGTAAAAAAAACAATTAATCCGTATTATATAAATTGGGACAGAGAAATTACATATATTGGGCTCATGCACATAAATTGGGATAGGGAGAATAACATATATTATCTGAAAATAATGTAAAAAAAACACTTATAAATCACAATAATTAACAACTTAAAATATATAAAAATCATATAAAATATTCCAATCTCTTAGTTTCATCCGAATCATATAAATTCAAACATAGAAAAGAACATATATTGAACTCGTGCCACATATATTGGGCCCGTGCTGGCACGGGGTTCCACATGTATAAGAGGCTAGAGCACACAACTGACCTTCAAAATGCCTGCTTCAGCTGTGTGCTCTTCCTCTCCTTTTTTTAATGTGTTCTCATTAATTAAAATGTATGTTTCATCATTTATCTAATTTAGTGTTAATTAAAAAAGAATATTTCGTATTCATATTTTAGTTATTCCATCTTCTATGTTACATAAAAATATTTTAAATTTTTAAATGTCATCAAAAATATTTTGTTTTATATAGTTAAATATATTATTATTATTATTATTATTTAAGAAAACCTTATTTATATAAGTAATTTTTTACTATAAAAATAACATACAAAAGAAGTACTATAAATAATCCGTTTAATTATTTTATTTCTCCATCTTTTTATCTGTAAATCATGTCATTGAATTTAAAAAAAATAAAAGTACAACTAATAAGACTCTTCAAATTTTATTCTTGCTACATAAATTGGGACAGAGAGAATAACATATTATTAAAAATTATGTAAATTTTATAAGTCACAATAATTAACAACTTAACTTTTTAGAAAATATGTATTAAAAATTAAGTAACTCTCCAAATTTCATCTGTGCCACATAAATTATGACAAAATAAGTAATATATGTTGGGCCCGTGCTGGCACGGGCTCACGTGTCTAGTTTTATATATATAGAAGAGACAGTTTCGACATGGCAATTTAATGTCATTAAATTTAAAAATGAGGTAATTCTGGTCATTTTATTCTGACAAGCTGATATGCAATAGAGTTATACGTGTCTCTTAATTATTTTTTTTATAACAATCCACACCAGGTGATTTTGGGGTTATACTTGTCTCACATTTTGCTCTTCTAAACAGACACCTAGCAATGCTTTATACGTGTCTTACAAACAAAAGCTGATATGCAGTAGGCTTCATATTCGGTCACAGCTAGATTGTCACCCATTTGCGGTTGTAGCCGCGTGCCTATGATTTTCCTTTCTCCTATAAGAAATTATTTGGCTGAGAATTCAAGCGTCTTCAAATTTAATCTCCAGTTTTATCTTCAAACTATGGCTGCTTTGCTTTGTACTTTGTTAATGTACAATTTTTTTGTTAAAAATTACACTTCTTAATTTGAAGCTGATTAAATCAGCTATATTTTAGATGGTTTTGTAAATATATATATAGAAGAGACAGTTTCGACATGACAGTTTAATGTCATTAAATTTTAAAATAAGGTCATTCTGATCATTTTATTCCGACAAGCTGATATGCAATAGGGTTATACGTGTCTCACATTTTTCTCTTCTAAGCAGACACCTAGCAATGCTTTATATGTTTCTTACAAACAAAAGCTGATATGAAGTAGGCTTTATATTCGGTCACAGCTAGATTGTCACCCATTTGCGGTTGTAGCCGCATGCCTATGATTTTCCTTTCTCCGATAAGAAATTATCTGGCCGAGAATTCAAGTGTCTTCAAATTTAATCTCAAGTTTTATCTTCTAACTATGGCTGCTTTGCTTTGTACTTTGTTAATGTACTAGAAGAGAGTTTTGACATGGCAGTTTAATGTCATTAAATTGAAAAATAAGGTCATTCTGGTCATTTTATTCTGACAAGCTGATATGCAATAGGGTTATACGTGTCTCTTTCTCTTTTTTTTTTTTAATAACAATCCACACCAGGTGGTTTTGGGGTTATATGTGTCTCACATTTTGCTCTTCTAAACAGACACCTAGCAATGTTTTATACGTGTCTTACAAACAAAAGTTGATATGCAGTAGGCTTCATATTCGGTCACAGCTAGATTGTCACCCATTTGCGGTTGTAGCCGCATGCCTATGATTTTCCTTTCTCCGATAAAAAATTATCTGTCCGAGAATTCAAGAGTCTTCAAATTTAATCTCAAGTTTTATCTTCTAACTATGGCTGCTTTGCTTTGTACTTTGTTAATGTACAATTTTTTTGTTAAAAATTACACTTCTTAATTTGAAGCTGATTAAATCAGCTATATTCTAGATGGGTTTTGTAATTATACATATAGAAGAGACAGTTTCGACATGGCAATTTAATGTCATTAAATTTAAAAATAAGGTCATTCTGGTAATTTTTTTCTGACAAGTTGATATGTAATAGGGTTATACGTGTCTCTTTCTTTTTTTTTTAATAACATTCCACACCAGGTGGTTTTTGGCCGGGTTATACGTGTCTCACATTTTGCTCTTCTAAACAGACACCTAGCAATGCTTTATACGTGTCTTACAAACAAAAGTTGATATGCAGTGGGCTTCATATTCGGTCACAGCTAGATTGTCATCCATTTGCGGTTGTAGCCTCATGCCTATGATTTTCCTTTCTCCCATAAGAAATTACTTGGCCGAGAATTCAAGAGTCTTCAAATTTAATCTCAAGTTTTATCTTCTAACTATGGCTGCTTTGCTTTGTACTTTGTTAATGTACAATTTTTTTGTTAAAAATTACACTTCTTAATTTGAAGCTTGATTAAATCAGCTATATTTTAGATGGGTTTTGTCCGAAAAGTTAATGAGTGATAAAGTTATATGTTGATTTACTAGCCTCAAGCAAAAGCACACAAATCCTCCTTCAACATGCCGATAGATATGGATTCAGAGCAAATTTGACGAAGAAACTTGGTTGAATCAAAGATGTTGTGCCAACAATATGGCGAGCACTTGCTCTGTGAGATTGAAGGTAATTATCTCACTTTTGATGCTATTGTCGGTCAATTTTTCAAATCTATCAATTTTTCTTAGGTTCCTTTCTTTATCTGCACTTACTCAGATTCAAGCGATTCAAAATTTTCTGAACAAGTGGAGTCTTAAAGATTGGAAAAATGAAGTGATGTAGTATTAAATATCGGAATGAAATAAATCTAAACACAAGAAGGTACATGCATAGAAAAATGAAGTACAATAGAATTAAAGCAAAAAAAATTTAAACTACCAAAAATAGCCCAATTTATAACCGGGCAGCACAACTAATTTGTCCGTGTTCATGATTCCATCAAACATTGATTTTACAGGTTACCTTGTTTAATATCTATGTTGATATTGTGCATTTACGATTGCTGAAAGAGGTTTGAATTAAAATGAACCACCCAAATTAGAGATGGCTCTTTCAATCTTGTGAAATGAAATTGGTGTCTACCTTAATAAATAATCTTGCAGGCTTAGACACCGAAGTTGATTGTGCAGGATAGACTTTATAACATAATTTGCTATATTGTGCAAGCTTCACAAATAGATTAATATGGTATTGATGTAGTATAGAGAAGGGAAATTTTTTATAGATATACTTGCAAATCAAGGTTAGTATGTAGGCTGTAGCAACCTCACACATTGTTCAAATGTATGCAATCTCTCAAAAGAAGATTGAAGAGCAATTGCTATGACTAAGTTACAACTTTCCTCCTCTAGCAACTTTAGCTTAGATAAAAACATGGCATGATTGTATAACATTGATGTACCCTAGAGATAGTCCTTTTCATACAGGACAAATCATGTGATCCTCTGATAGATTCTAATTATTTGTGAGCTTATTAGAAACTCAACTTTTTGAATAGAATTGAGCTTTTTCTAAGTAGGTAAATTCAACTTTTTGGATAGCATTGAGCTTGTTCTAAGTAGATGATATGAATTTTACTTGTATTTTTTAATATATATATATATATATATGTAAAAAAGCTTCCACCTCTTGGGGCTGAAAGAAATTGATAGAAAATAAATGGTACTGATGTGTAATGAGGTGCAGTAATAGTAGTGGTTGTTGCATAGTTATATGCAATCTATCCATAAGTAATTACCCTATTTCATTTTTTGATAATAAACCCGGTGATCTTTGACAATACCATTAGTGTATGAAGTCATTTTAAAATGAAAATATTTGCAGCTCAGATTGCCTCATTTCTCATGTAGTTTCTAGATATGACCTTTATTTTTAAAAATTAAAGAAACTTTGGACAGAAAGATGATCTCTTGATTCACCGAAGAATCTCAATGTTATGACAGATTTTTATATGTATAGGTGTATAGTTTAATATTATCATCTTGATTTTAGTTATGCCTTGAATGATCTTAAAACACCTTCCCATCATTGCATTTCTAATTTCGTAGTAGCAAAACATACATCAACAGAATAATATGATGACTTTATCAAAGTCTGAAATTATAACATTTGCAGTGCACAGTTGTTTGTCTAATAAGCATAAGAACACACAAATGTTATTTTGGCTCACTGAGTCACTGTAGATGTTCAATTGCATCCATGAATGCAGATATTTATAACACATCTACCTTTGCATTTTGCAGATTAGCTTGTCGCCTCGGCATGAAAGATGAGACACTGAAAATCAAACATATCATGTACTTCATATTTTTGTCAAATAATATGTTGAAGTCGTGTTCTTAATTGAGTCCAAGATAGCTTAATGATTCATTTTAAAAAATTTATCTACATTAATGATATTGTGTTGGGCCCGTGCTGACTTCCCTAGTTATATAATGTAGAAGAGGGTAGATATGTATCAACAAGGATATGGAACAAAGAATTAGGAATTATTCCTTGAATTGGCATCATTATGATCTATGTGGATTATTTCTATCCTTTAAGTTAATTTTATATTGTTAATACACATATTCTTATTCTTCATTCCACCAATCTTAACACTTAAATCAACTAAATGGTTCGAAACAGAATATCAATAACCTATATGGGATAGATGATGCCCAAATCTGAATATAAAATTTATATCAATTTTAGTTCTAATATTACTAACTAATATGGGATAAATATAATTTCAAATTTTATATCAAAAATAATATCTAAATCTCAGTAATCAAACAAAATAGAATCATTTAGTTAGTGAACAAGTTATATCAATATTATACTAACATGTTTTATAATACGAAATTAAATAATGAAAAAAAATATTTATTTAATATATTCTTATTGGTAAATATGTAGTTCAGTGAACATAACATCTCTTGGTTGGGGGTATAGCTCTTTTCCAAACCTTGTTAATACAAAATATTTTATGCATTAAATTGTGTTTTTTCCCCAAAAATAATGTTTCATCAAATTAATTGAAGCGCGCAAAATGACTTACACCTTGTTTAGATGGTTGTTATCCGTTGTATTGTATTGTATTGTTCGTTTAAATAAAATGTTGTTTTGATTGTTACTCAAATTTTATTGTATTGTATAATTTAAATCCTTCGTTAGAAAACGACAAAAAGACTCATTTTATGTGACGACCAATTTGGTGTGATCGCATCGTTACCTTAATATTTTGTTCTCATTTTATCTTTATTTATTATTTAAAAATCAGATTTCATCGTTTATCCTATCATTTCATCGTTTATCCTATCTTTTTATAATAGCTATACCCCGTACCCTACTTTTCTTGTATGTTTATCACTCAAATTACGGATGTGTGACATTATGTAGCGACGGATAACGTTACAGTCTATCCAAACATTGTATTCATTAAAATAATACAGTACGATACAATATAACACAATACAATACATTATGAAACAATACGTAACAACCATCTAAACAAAGTGTTAGATATTCATAGAATTATAGAAAAAAACTAATTAATTTTATGGTCAAATAAATCCTTGAACACTAAAAAAATAATTTTTTTATACCCTTCTCTAGGAGCTTTCATCATTTTTACTCCTTTGATGACTCGAACTCACAACCTTTAAATTGAAAGTGAAGGATACTTACCATCCGAGCAATTCCATGTTGTCACTGTAGAATTTTGCTCAAATCAGAAAAGAAAGTTCTTTTTTTTTTGATAAAGAGGAAACAAAGCTACAATTGTTTTCCTATTAGGTATGAAATTTGTTGGCCCAATCATCAACACACATGTGGATATATTTCTTTAATGTCCCTTTCCCTTTCCCTATCCACCATTATTATTTAGTATTTATATTACTCCCTTCTTGTTTTTCTCCTCATTTGCCTATCCCCTTGTTTTCCACAGCCAAACAAAGAAGTCCATAACGGAGGAAGAGAGAGAGATTTAGCTATGTCTGATGAAGAACACCATTTTGAGTCCTAAGCTGATACTGGTGCCTCAAAAACTTACCCTCAACAAGCTGGTACTATTCGCAAGAATGGTTATATAGTTATCAAAGGCAGACCTTGCAAGATTTTTTTAACCCTTTTGTTTTTTTCAATTAAATCTGCTTTGGGAAGTTCAGATTTTGTATTTAATCCATGTTTTGTTTCATGGGGTTATGTTAATTTTTGTTTATTTGTACGAGTCTTGTATAAAAATCAGATCTTGATGTGTTCTTGCCCGTTAATGGTTTTGTTGTTGGTTGAGTTTGTTTCCTTATGCTGCTTATTTTCATGGATCTTGAAGTGTTATGTTGTAGTTCGAGAGATGAAGGTGCGGTCGGGTGGTCAATGAAGTAGGTTGAGAATCGTGAGATCTTAGATTCAAATACGGGTGGAGGCAAAAATATGGTTAATGAAGTAGGTTGAGAATCTTGAATCTTAGGTTCCAATATCGGCAGAGGCAAAAATATAGTCAATGAATTAGGTTGAGAATCATGAAGTCTTATGTTCGAATATCGAGAAAAATATATATATGGGGTCCAATTTAATTTCATGATCGTAGAAAAAGCAACCCACTGTTGCACGTTCATCTACTGAAAGTGAATACAAAGCTTTGGCTAACGTTGCATCTGAAGTACTGGCTCAGTTTCTTAATTAAGGAGCTTGGATTTTTTAATACCCTTCCAGGGAATATCAAGTGCAATAACATTAGTGCAATCTACCTTTCTTCAAATTCAAATTTTCATGGTCGAACTAAACATTTAGAGCTGGATTATCATTTTTCGTGAGCAAGTAAGGATTGGCAATTTAGTTGTGAAATTCATCTCAAGTGCTGACCAGCTTGATGATATTCTGACAAAGTTGTTGGGTTCAAAATCATATCTCTATTTTTATAACTAGCTCCGTCTTCAATGCCTTTCGCCATCAGCTTGAGGGGGGGGGGGTTAGTTTCCTATATTTCTCTGCCCACCATTATTTGTTTCACTAGTTTATCATAAGTAGAGTTCTATCTAATGTAGTTGTTATCTTTCAGTATCATAGTCATCTTATTTTCATCGACATCTTGTAAAGCAAAACATGTAAATATATTTCTACTGTAACCACAAATAATTCAAGGGAAATATGATCACATTTCCTCTAAGTTCTTTCTTTCTCTTACTTTACACACGGGAGATGTGATGCTCAACGAGGGTGGTTCTTATTAGGAATTGAATATGAAAAAGATGTAGAATTGTAATATAAGTACAAAAATATGGAGTACTCAGTAGGAATTATAGGCCGACAAAGCTAAAAACTATCATATATATATAAATAAGAAGCACGATAGTATTAAAAGTAAGGTAGATAGGTAGCTAGAAGTCAACAATCACCACCGACACTGAATAAGGCAAACAAAATTTCAAACCAAACAAGTCAACAAATCACAAACAAACAACAAAAAAAAAAATGCGATGCATATGTGGAAAATGCATGAATAAAGTTAAAATTTTAGGAACTATCCCGCTGGATGTCCCGTGGACCCCCTGGGATAGCTACAGAACACATCTCAGCTCAACTACTGATGTAATTATAGTAAAAACCCAGAATTCAGTTTGCGGGCCGCCGGAGTTGTGATGACCCTGTAATTCAATTATTTGTTATTGCCTCCTTTTTTACACTTAGAGCATTCCTATAGCGACTCCAAGAAATTTATGACTTGCTGAGACTAATAGTTCGGTCACCTAGTCATTCATTTGGATTTTTTATTTTGGAGCTTTAAAACTTGAATGGTTGACTTCGATCAAAAGTTTAGGAAGACACCCTCAAAATTCAATTTTGACAGTTTTGTAAGCTTCAAAACATCGAGTTTTGTCTAGAAGGACCCTTGGTGAGGATCCCAAGGCTTCTGGGCTCATTCTGAGCTCCTTTATGGAATTTGGCTTAAAACAATGTTTGGGTATGAGACCCAATTTTTATCGAGATGACCCTGGTTGAAAGTTTTGATATCTTCGTTGAGTCTAGAATGGTGAATTTATTGCTG
Source organism: Solanum appendiculatum (assembly GCA_018342035.1). Taxonomy (NCBI): domain Eukaryota; kingdom Viridiplantae; phylum Streptophyta; class Magnoliopsida; order Solanales; family Solanaceae; genus Solanum; species Solanum appendiculatum. The sequence continues at coordinate 48,353 of JAGDQO010001564.1, read as the reverse complement.
TAGAATATCTCATTTGTGTTCACGGGGTTTTGAAAGAATCCCGAGCACCACGTCGGGGATTTTCATGTTAGGCAAAACCTGCTGACGTGCATCAACTGGTGTAGGCCATCTTCTTTCTTCATGTTTGCGGTAACTAGACTGCGTTTGTAGAGGCCAAGGGAGTTGGTCTCCGCATTCTCAAGGCCTTAGCCGTATTCGGGAAGGCCTGGTTTCATGCCTTGCACAATCGCGGGCAGGCTGCTGCATTTGCTGAGGCGTGGGCAGTTGCCTTCCGCATTCTCGGACCCTCCTCCATGTTTGTGAAGGCCAGGGTTGCTGACCCCCTCCACATTCGTTGGCCGCCCCTCTGTTTTTGCGATGGTCTATTTGATTGGTCTTTTAATTAAAAGTCTATTCACAATAAACAATGGAGGGGGAACTTCAAATATGATTTTCTCATGTTCTAGAGCTCTGATTTGGCTAATTCAAGCTTCATTGTGTCTGGTTAGGGTGTGGGTACGCATGAGAGTGTTTGGGGAACTTTGGAAAGTGCATATTTGAGGTGTTTGTCATGACCCAGGGTATCCCCTAGATGTAACATGGCGTACAAGACCCCGAGAAGCCTCATACAAGCCCTTAGCATACATAACATACAAGATAATAGAGAAATAAGAGTTCAAAAGAGCATTTTATATCAAAGCTTTACTCAAAACAGCGGAAGTCTACAACCCATGTCTCAAGCCTTCTAATATCATAGAATACGAATAAAAGTGATAGGGACGCAACCCAAAACAGTATCCAACATAAGGAAAGACATCAAAGTAAAATCTAACAAGGCTATGTCCTAGGATGGATGAGGACTCACCAGGTCTTCTTCTCAAATCTATGTCAATGCTCTAGCCACGAGTAGGAGAACTGCTATGTCCTACACCAAAGAAGTTGATGCAGGCAAGAGTATGCGTTAGCACAATAAAGTACTAAGTATGATAGCAATGCATATAAACTCATAAAACATGCTAGAAACTGAGATATAAACATGACATGCAATTGGCGAAGCTAAACATGATAAGGCATATAAGCAAATAGCATAAAGCATAAACCATGGCCAAAGCAAGCTAAATCATCTTTCTTTTACTCTTCTTTTCTTTTCTTTACTTTTAGTAACCCGTGCACCATTGTGCAAGCTGAAGTGTGGGAAAAGCCTTAAACCGATCTGTAGACCATGGAATAACTCAACATGGAATCCGGTGTCTGCCCTAAACCGAAAAAGGGCCATTCTACTTGCCAAGGTAGAATCCTAAACCATAGCCTACGTGGATCCATTAGCTAAGCTGATATAATATGGGCCTGTTAAAGACCACCTATGGGGGCACATAGGCATAGGACATATTGGGACTTGTCACCCGTCCACTCGGTTCTATGCATAATTTCCACTATACAATCATAAATATTGATATCCATGGAAAGGCACAACTGGGGTTGCCAATCCAAGCTAAACATGACTTCACATACCTTGGACTAGTCCAAGCTTACTTTATTGAGTGTTTCTTCTTTCATGGACTTGTCCAAGCTTACACCCCTCGAATAGCTTCTTTAAGCTCTTGATTCAATTTTAGTTAAGCAAACCTTTTAATAAGTTATGAATCCTTTACATGTGAGAAAACCTTTCACAAGCTTAGGTTGAGCATTATATGAGAAAACCCTTTCAAGACTCAATATCAACATATAATAGATTTCATATAAAACATGCTTGATTCTATAAACCTCTTTCTTCATGATTCTATCATGCTTTTTCTTCATAGCTAATGGGTTCATATTGCCTTTATTTTAAACCATGCAATTCAATGCAAGCTAGCTCTTAAAAGTCATAATCAAGGCAATTTAGTCATACTTGAAGTAACCCACATAAAAGAGGAAAATCATGCTTTTTACTTGAACATGCTAAATTCATGCACTTAACCCCAATTCATGCTCAATTTCATAGATGATCCCTCAATTTCATCAATTCATATCTCAACCCAACAATCAAGGCATAGATTATCAAATTGGGGAGAATTTACTTGGGATCATGGGGGTTCATGCAATAATTACAATTAGACATGTAATTCATGCTAGATCATGCACTAAATTACTTTACCCACGCTAGATCGTGCACTACAAAGCATCAAATTAGTAAATGAACTCATACTTGAAGAACCCATAACAATTGATCAAACCCTAGCTTACTTGAAGGGAATTGAACCTTGAAATTCATGAAGAAAAGGGAGGGCCCAATGGAGGAAGAAACTCCATTGGTCAATACCATCATACCTTAGCAAAGTCCACTAGAAATTGGAGGAAATTGGGTGATCTTCAATGGAGAACTTAGCTTCTTCTTCTTCTTCCTTGAGCTAGAGAGGATTTCTTTTAGAGAGAGAAATATTTGAGAGGTGAATTTAGGGAATGAGTTAGAATGAAGTGATTTAGGTATAGAGAACTATATATAGGACCTTCATTAAGCGTAAAATCAACTTAGTTAATTAGGGAATTAACCAGGAAAAAGACCAAAAAGCCCTTAATTAAAAATTGTTGGGGCCCATCTATGGTCAGGACCTACAGTCCGTACATCCATTGACGGACCGTCCTGTTGAACCGTCAAAAGATTCAGAGAGTTGGTATCAGGGGACCCTACAATGACGGTTTCAATCTACGGTTGGTAGGTCCATATACGGACCGTACACCTCAACCGTGGATCACAGCCTGAGGTTTAAGAATTTAACCAAGTCTGGGGAACATCTACGGTTACTTTCTACGGACCATCAATTGACTCACGATCAGTCCTGCTACTCCGTAGATCACACTTCAGAGATTGAGAATTACTGAAATTGACAGAGCCATTGACGGCTCCTCACCTATGGCCCGTACGTGGCCTCTGTAGGTCACTGCCTACAGGTAAATTATGCATTTTTCATTCCTTGGAAAGCTGGGGTATTACAGTATTGTTTTCTTAAAAGGGGATGTCTTGTCTCTTAATTAATGATTTTTGTGGAATATTCTTGCATGTTCTATTTCCCCTCTTTCTAAGCCTCGAATTGTGTCTCATTTTGGCATACAAGCTTGGTATGGTAGATTAGACCTTTTGACGGAGTCATTTTGAGAATTCCCAATGCGGGTCCTGCATTCATATTTTTGACTCAATTTTGGGTCCATTTCCAATTGTTATGCTTTTGGTGTCAAAACATCCACATTGACGTTGCAGTTACATTTTTGATAGCTTGGCAACATTTAGAGGCCATTCAGAAGTGGAAAGATTCAGAATTGTGATTTTGGAGCGCATAGGGTTTATATTGAGGTAGGCTATAACTTCTCGGTCTTTAGATGGAGCTCGAGAATGTGAATTCATGTTGATTAGTTGGAATTTGGGTTTGGTTAGTGGTTGATCCATGTTAGTTGATTAGAAATCATGTTTAAGGCTATATTTCCGGTATTTCAGGGTTGTTAGCATGTTTGATTTCCCTTATGTTATCATGATTACCTTGTGGCCATCGTTTATATTTGTTTATGATTTTTGGAAGAATGTGATTGGCCTTAGCCTAAGTGTAGGCTAGTGATTGCCTTAGACTTTTGTTTTGGAGCCGACACACCTTAGAATTGCACCCACATTGCTCCGAACGGCATAGCTCACTATAGACTAATGTAGAAGACTTGGATATGATAGAACTAGCCTTAGTAATGTGGTTACGCAGCTCTGATGACCTTTCATCAAAAAATCCCTTATTTCACGACCCCACTGATTCTCCATTGTGATTTTGGGCTTCATTCGATGATATTGGGTTGGATCAAGTTTGGGCTTGGAGTGGTTTGCTGGCATCTTGATGTGGATGCCATTCCACGATGACCCTTTGGTGGTGACTTGACATGGGACTTTTCCTTGTCAGCTCATTTGGTCGTAGATTCAAGGTCTGGTCATGCTACCCTATATATAATCATAGATTCAAGGTATGGAAACATGGTTTTCAACTGTAGTTCAATTTTTGGGCCCTTAATCCACTACATAATTAACACGTAGCAGCATGGTTCTATTGGTTACTTTGGGTGTCCTATCCGAGATTCGAGGTTCGGGCTATGCACTCTCTTGTTCTGGACTCACTGACTTTCTTATTCTGTAGCTATAGTTCATCAATGTTCTCATCGGGCTTTTGGGGGTCTGTTTGAAATATTTACTTAAACTTGCGCATGAGTGTACCTTCTAGACCTATGGGGTCCAGTTAGGTTTTAGTTAGTTACTTGCTTTCATTCAGTTCTTTCCTAGACTCGTGTGAATTCTTGTTAGATTTCTGTTCATTTAACCTTTGTAAAGTTATCTATTCTTGCTTTTCATAATATCTGTACTTTTCAATCTTAGTCGGTTTGTGATGCCTATTGAGTACCTATTTTTTTGGTACTCATGTTACACTCTATATCAGTTTTTTGATGTAGGTCTGACCACCAATTATCAGCTCTAATTTTGATCTGGTTGCAGTGGGACTTCGAGACGTGGGTGAGCTTATGGCATTCTAGATCATGCCTGTCTCCTTCTATATAGTTTGACTAGTCTTATGTTTTTTGAGACATGTTAGTATATTTTTGGTCCACTTTTGGAACTTGTACTCTTTTGTAGCAGCTCTGTATATATGACTACCAGGTTTTGGATTGGATTTTTCATTTATATTATGTTGGGTTTTATCTTATCGTCTGATGTCTCCTTTAAATTATTTCTATATTTCCTGTTAATTGTTGTTTCTACCATGTATGCCTATTACTAATTGTTTCGGGTTACGGGTTGGCTGCCACAACTTGATTTCTCGAGTTATGATAGAACCAACTATTACCCACCAATAGCTAAGCTAGCACGTAACCCGGAATGACAAGTGATAGGTATAAGAGAAGAAATAAGGCGGAAGCAAGAATTTAAAAGAAAACAGAAGAATAAATTGGAGCAAGATAAAAAACATATATATACAATATAAAGATCACTTCGAGAACTTAGAAGTCACAAGTACAAAGATGCTAAATTAAAGAGTACAAGTCCCAGAAGTGGATCTAAATACAATGACTATCTCAAAATACAAAAGACGAGTCATCAAAATACAGATGGAGACAAGCAAAGTCTAGAACCCCATGTTCTCACCCTAGCACCAAAACAACAGGTACTTAGTAGGCATCATAGGCCGATTGAGCAAGAAAAGTAAAGGCAAAATGAAATGCTAGAATTTAAACACAACAGAGGTCAAAGAACAAAAAGTTAAAAGGAATGCGTACGAGTGTACTAAGAAAAGAAAATACATAAGTACAACTAACTAAACTAAATTGGACCCCCATAAGCCTAGAAGATACACTCATGTGCAAGTTTAAGTAAAACCCGAATGGACTCCCATAAGCCCAACAGTTACAGAAAATAGCTATGATCTAATAAGAGAACTTGAGGATATTACCAGAACTTCCACAACCTCTCTCGGACTACTACCACGGTAATGGTATCCAAGAATCCAATGAAATCACCAGTCAGAACATGAATCGGATCAAATGGGATTTATGATAGAGTCACCCAATCAGAACATCAATTGGATCAAAGGGGAAATAAGGTAGAATCTCCTAGTCAGAACTTGAATCAGAACAAAGGTAATGTAAGACAGAATCTCCTTGTCAGAACTTGAATCAGATCAAAGGGATGATACAAGCAAGCACTGAACCCGGCTGGAAGAGATGCACACGGGAGCCTCAAACTGGAGTAATAATAGGGTGTACAGGCTCAATCTGTAGAAAAAACTTACCTTTACTATCACAACATTGGTCTAACTCATAGCACGGGACCACATTTAGAGTTGCCAGGGACCCACTACAGTTCCTACTCATCAAGACGATGCCAAATCACCAAAAAATTGAAATAACTTGCGTACACACCGAGTCGATCACAAGAATAAAACCATAAAGGAAAAGAGCGGAAACAACGTTGGAAAGATTCTAAGGCCTATCAGCTCCAAACTACACAATCTATAGAAATCACTAGTCTAATCCTAGACTAAGGCCAACATGCTGAAAATAAATCAACAACAACAACCAAGAAAACCACAAGGTAAGGATGGTCATAGGCAATACAACCAACATGCTATCACTCATGAAAAATCAGATAGATAGCCTAAAAATGATTTCTAGCAGCCTAGGCATGATCAACTAGATACCCATCTCAAATTCACACAAATAAATGTACATTAACATATCCAAGCTCAATCTAAGGAATGGGCCTACCTTAAGCCTGACCCTGCGCACTCCAAATTACTATTCTAGAGCTTTTTCCTTTTGAACAGAGTTCGAATACTGTCACGCTATCAAAAATAGAATCACAACATTAATATGGTCATTTGGACACTAAAAACACAATAATTAGAGACTAGCCCAAATTGGAGTCAAAGTAGAAAATGTGGGACTTGCACCAAAAATTAACAAATTGACTCCATCAAAAGGTCTAATTTACCTCCTCTAAGTTGTATCCCAAAATAAGACATACATCGGGACTCGGAACAGCCCAAAATAAGATCATGCAATAAGTTCACCATTAAAGACTAAAGAGTTGGGCTAGGTAGCCCCTTCGAAGCTAAGAATACCGTAAACGAAGGTTCCTCAATGACTCATGATCACACTAACACATAGCCCCAAGCTTCCCAATCACTCCAGGCTTTGAATCAGCCAAATTAGACCTCTACAACTCAACTTATAACTAAAACAAAATTGGAAATAATGGTTGATCAAGGTTTGGTCGTAATTTAAAAGACTAGATGAAATTGTTCTGAGCAAACGCGATTAGGAAGGCCGCAATTGTGGATGCTTAGAAAATTTGCATTGGCGAATGCCACACAAACACGACAAATGCCACACAAATGTAGCGAATGCCATGCAAACGCAGTGAATGCCACGCAAACGCAAAGACCAACTAGCAAGGGCTCTGTGAAGGAGGCAAAAAGGCCCGCGAATGCGGAGGGTAAATCCTCAAAGCATCATAAACGTGGCTGGGCCTCGCGATCACAGAGATCAAACCTACTTGCCTCCATGAATTCAACCCACAACCTACAAATGAAAAAGGGCTTTTTATGCTTGCACCAACTGATGCACATCAGCTGGTTTTGGAAAACGCTAAAATCTCTGACGGGGTGCTCAATATTTGTTTGGAACCCTGATAACGCTCAACTACACCTATAACGATTCAAGGTGTAGGCGGTCACTAGAAAGTATAAACCTAACAAAGAGTTGGGGTCGATCCCACGAGGAGTGATCTAGTACAGAATTCGACTACGAAGTAAGTTAATGTTCTAATTTTTTGTAGAGTTTCAAAAGTTAATACGAAACATGAAGTAAATCATAAGATGTTGATTATCAAAATGAGTGAAGATTTCGTAACCAAATATAACAACACAATTAACAACGAATTTAATCAAAGGGAGAAAGGACCCTAGGGGTGTGTGGGTGTTCAACTACTAATTTCGCTAAATGGGTAATTACAAATTGCTTAAATTTGCTGAATCTCAATGGGTAGGCAAGATCATGAGTACAATAGCTATTTGACAATCAGCTTTCATGCATTCAATTGAGTTCCATCAAACCCCAACAAGCATTACACTAGAAAATAATCTTATACCTTGATTCAACCCACTTTAACAAGCTGGGGAGTAAAAACAACATCCCATACAATCATCAATTTCTAATTCCACTCAAGTGCACCTTTTACAAGCTTACAAAGAGATAAAAACTAGAACTAAATTTGCAACTTCAATTCATAAATGAAAACATGAATTAACAACCGAAACCATTTCAATCTAGCATTAAATTCAGCAATTCATAATACCCATAAGATAACTAAGCAATTGAACACATAATCACACCCCTAAGGCATTGGGGTTCTAGCCAATCATAGAAAAAGTGAAGAAATTGTTACCAAAGATGTCAACCATTGATTCACAAGATCTTCAAAAACCAAAATGCTAACAATTAGAATTACACCCAAAGTCTTAAATCCAAAAACCCACAAGAATAGTTCAAAAGCAATCCAATAATATTCAAAGTGCAAGAGTACTTCTTAGTTTCAGTTTACTGGTTCCCCCCAAAACTTCCTAACTCTCATTTATAAAATTCTATTTATACTCTCAGTAAAATTTCCCACATTATGAAATGCGAGGCCACTTGGCAGCATAAGTCGGGCTCACCCATTTACTCGGTGATGCGCCGAGTTGCTTGTTCTCACCTATTAATTCTCGACTACTTTAGTACTCACTCCTTCTAGAACTTTAGACGATCAAAGTCGGGCTGGCCTAATTGATCAGCCATTCACCGATTAGCTCCCAGGCTTGCCGACTTGACTTGACTCTTTTTCTCATCTGCTGGAACTTTAGGCGATATGCACATCCACTCGGCGAGTCGCCGAGTTGTCTTTTGCGAGCTGCAACCTTCTTTTTCATGCAATTTTAGAACATTTTCGCTTCTTTTGCATAATCTTGCCCTTGCCTTATTCTCAAGTCTTTTTGCTGAACATAAATAATTTAACATTAGTTATGAGTGCAAAATAGGCATTAAGGACACCAATTTAGTACACTTGAAGCTCTAAATGAGTCAAAACTACCAACTCATCAACACCCAAACTTAAACTTTTGCTTGTCCTCAAGTAAAACAAAAGGTCAATCAGTTCAATCGGGATGTCTACAAACAGTGCTCTTTGAGAATCCACATGAGAATACACACAAGGTTCAGTCTAAACATGCAAGGATCAAATGTGCACTCAAAGTTTCAAATTCTGACTAGCTATCATTAATTGGAGTTCATGCTCACAAATTCTCACTTTGAACGCAAATTCATGCCCATCAAAAGTATTCAAATGCCCTCACAGCAAAGATCGTTCCAAGCTCTCACAAAATTGATCAACAGATATGATTAAGGAATCAAAATCAACACTCATACTCTCAAATGAGAAAAACATGCATGACTCTACCCATAGGCTTTCTCGTATTTTCCTACCAACACATCACTAGGCTCATGTAGGATCAAAAAGATCTTTCAAGGCTTGTAATGGGGCTGAGGGTAAAGGTATGATCATTTTTGGTTTAGTGACTCTACCTTCAAGGAGCATTGCCTACTCTTCTCATCTTTCCCTTTTTCTTTCATTCATCTCATTTTCAAAACTCATCTTTGGTCTTTTCAAAACTCACAACGAATTTGGGATACCCTTTTTTTCACAACACAATACAATGATCAAACTTTGTTCAACTCATTTCTTTTATTTTCTTTTCTCAATACCTATTTTTCTCTTTTTTTTATAGAGGGGTTCCACCTTTTTCACAACTTTCCAAAGATAAGCTTACAAGTTTCTAGTTCGGTTTCATTCCTCACTCTTACCACACCCCCAACTTAGGCTTTTGGATTGAGTTGGTAAGTCAAACACACCAATGCTCCATGAAGGCTAAAGGTGGGAGAGAGTATGACAACTTCAATCAACCGGTTGTTTTCCTTTGTGTTTATTCAAAGAAAATGGTAGGCTCAAATGGTTCCAAGCTGGGTTCACACACTCACAAGGTGGTCACATGAAGGTATAGCAATTAGGTTCACTGTAAAAATTGATGCCTAAGATCATTTTCTTCATTTACCAATGTTTAGTCAATTGGACCAACGGGGCAAGTTCTAGGCATCATCACACACATCTTTCAAGTAAAGCTCACCACACATGGCATTCAAACACTATTGTGGATCACAACTCTACGAGTCAAGCTTGAGTACAACGGTCATTGCAAGACTCACCGTTGACAATCAACTAGTCACAATGGATGGTAAGATTTCACACAAGATTATGCAACTCAAATTACCTCGTTGGACTTACACCACCATGTCCTTCAATCAAAAACACTATTCAAGTCATCGATATTGATCACAATCGACACTCAAAAGTACAACAGAACTGCATCTACTCAATCAACAAACAAACGATATAGATGAAAGGAGCAAGATATCATGAGGAGCGAAAACCATTTATTTCAAAAATCCAAAATTCCAACAAAACATAAAAACCAAACAAAACATTCAATCAAAAAGAGTAGATAAAACATCCACCCCACCAAAAAGTACAAGCAGTGTCCTAAATGCGGAATTAAAAAAATAAACATAAGCTAAAAGTAAAGTAACAGGAATGCAAAGGAGAGGCCCCCTGTCTGCCTATGGCAGAGGTGCAACATCCGGGGCATCAGTGCTCGACCTATCACTATTTGCGGCTCCACTCGAGCCGATCATCGAAGTGTCACTCAAAGAATCCACAGTGGCCGCTCTCACCTTATCACTCTCCAAATCCTCTAGCTCAGCGTACACCTCCTTCTCTTTAGCCAGCTCCTCCTCATCTGTCTCTGGAGTGTCGTCCTCAATGTGATCCTTAACAGCAGTAGGACCTCCGGTAGTAGCGGGAAGAGGGATTTCTGACGACAGACCCTCGGGCACATCAACACTGTCCTACAACATTGAAATATTAGTGGACTTGAGCTCGTCCACATCCCTGCGTAGCCCAACAATATCAGCCTTCACGACTGTCAGCTTCGTAGAAGTACCTCCTTCTTTTCACAGTCCATCACTCTAGCGGTGAGGGTATCCAAAACATGCCCATGAGCCATAATAAATTGGCGCTAATCCGCCAACTCCGCTTGAATAGGAGCAAGTGCCACTGCGATGGCACGCTCAATCATAGTAGGGACTGTCGCCTCAACTCGGGAAGTGCGAACATTGGCTGAATGGGCCAGGTGGCCCATTTTTATAATCATGGCATGAGTCAAAGGCCGGGAGCCAGGAGTTGGAGCTGGTGCAGACACAGAAGTAGCAGGAGAATCTGGGACAGGTGGACCTGTCGGCTCAACTACAGGAGTGGGAGACCCGGTCTCCATGGCCTCAACATCAACGGTCGGAGACGTATCTATTGGAGGTATTCTCCTCCTCTCTACCTCATCCTTCAAGTACTAGGCCTCAATATGAAGGTTGTCACAAGACGAGGTCGAAGTGATCTTAAGATCTTTCTCAGGCTCGAAGGGAACTCTAGCGCGCCGGCACAACTCTGTAATCACGATTAGGAAGGAGAGCGATGTCTGATTCTATTTAGCCCTCCTCAAAATCTCCTACTCAATAATCATCCCTAAGTTGAGCATGTGACGACCTATGATGCAACAAAGTAGTGCGGCCTTCGGGTGCCGTAGAATAGATTCATTTTGGGTAGGCATGAGGGTACTGCTAAGGATTCAAAACCAGTACCGCGCTGCTATGTTGAGATCCTTCTTCTCAATTATAGCTCCGGCCTCTAACCACCGAGGAGATGCATCACTGATCAGGGGGGCCAACCACCCTTTTAAATCATCCAATGTGTTCTTCTTAAGCTTATCGGCCAAAGAATGCTGAATTCTAGTTAGGCACCCAAGGGCATCATTGATCTCCGTCTGGTTGCACTTGACCTTTCTCCCTCGTTCCATCACAAAATCAACTGGTGCCATCGACTGAGCTTGCTTCTTTGCTTTCGGGATCAAATTTGCATAGGCTGTGTAGAACTCCCGAACCCAAGTAGGCATAGAAGGGCTCCGGGGCTTTGTAAAAATCTAGAATTTATGGTACCGAATAGTCTCCCAAACATCCGGATACCTGTCCACAACACCATCCGTGGATAATCTTTTCTCTTCGAGGATAGTTCATAGACCCTCGACTTTCAAGCGATTCAGCGAACTCGGAGGATGAACCGGGGCCGGAACTGGAGCTGGAGCGGGAAGAGCAGAAGTAGAAATTGCTGGAGGCTCAGGTCTGGTAATAGAGGTAGTGACCCTTTCCAATGGGTCATGCACTGCCTTGGACCGCAACTCGGCACACACTCGCTTTAATAACTCAGCAATAGGAGTCCCAGACTCCTAAACTTCATTACCCCCGGAATCTATGGAGGTGAACTGTACGGAGCTATCCTCACTATCCGAGGAAGAACTCTCCTCGATTACCAGTTGCTTTCCCTTTCGTTTGGATTGGGCCTTAGGCTATTTAGGCCAGGGCTGGGCAACCTCAGAAGCAATCTCGGCCCCTTTGCGCTTCCTAGGTGGTGGTCCCCTGGCTGGAACTTTTGGTCTAGCCATATCTGCAAATATCAATAAACAAACCAAAGAATCGAACAAAATAAGTCAGAAAAAGATAAATGTATAAAAATTGTAGAAAAACTCGCCGATCAGGTCGACGCGTCGCCTAACCAATTCGGCGAGAAGAAAGGGCATAGCCGAAATTAACAAAATGAAATCAGGCAAAAGGGTAAGCAAAAAGGGCAATGAAAATGCCAGTCAGCGAGCCAAAGGGGGCTCGCCGAAGGTTCCAGTATGCACAGGCAAATAATTAAGACACAAGGGCGATGAGGAGTGCAACGGGAGACACGCCGAATCAGTTCGGCGAGCTCGACTCAACTCGCCTAATAAATCCAATGCATCACCCCCAAAAATTCTAATGATTATCAACTATCAACCTATCACACAACAATTAAAACTCAATTAGCAACATATAGACAAGACCCATCCCTAATTTCTAACCGGGGTACATAGACTTCCCCCAAATCAATTCGAAAACAACAAAACGATGATTTGCCCTTAAGAAGGACGTCACCCAATCCATCATTGGGCCAAATCAAGTCATTTGATTGAAATCCGAGCTACTCAGACTTCACCCAACACTCAAGCAACAACCCACAATCACTATACACAATTACCCAATTCAACGAAGGACAAATATTTGTAGAATCAGGCATGCTTGAATTCAATTAACACAATCGAAGTAAAAGGCAATAATCGAGATACATAATCAAGCAAACAATCAATCATCCATACATTAACAAGTTGAATCAATGAAAATGGCATCAAAAGTTTGAAATCAACGAGAACCAACCTCAATGAAGACAAGACAAAGCAAATACGACAAAACGGGATGGGGGACGAGTCCATCGCACAGCAATAGCTACACAATGCAACTAAGTATGAAAATAAAGGGCAACAAATATGCAGGGATGCGAAGAGGAGTTGAAAATTTCAAGTAGAATGAAGATTTGAATTTGAAAGGCTTAAAAACCGTTTAGTTCATGCTCCATTCGGCGATGAAACTAATGTCGTCAATCGGTTCAGTGACGTGCACAATGGATTGAATACTCGCTGAAAGTAACAGGTGACCAGGCTTCCATTCATGTCCAGAAGGTGAGCTCGATCGGGCTCACCGAAACCACTTGGTAATTCGCGGAATGGAATACTAGTTCGCCCAATCTTCCAGCATAGCCTTCAATTGTAGCCTTCAATTGGCGATGCAATTAGGCGATCCCAGGGGTCATCAGACTAAACGCCAAGTGGTTCAACCCCTCGCTATGTATCCATAAGTTGAAATTTCATACTCCAACCTACACAACAAACACACGTTATTCAAACTACTAAAATAAAACTTGGGTTGCCTCCTACGAAGCACCTTATTTAACGTTGTGGCATGACGTGGACATACTTTCAAGCCTCATCCAAGTACACCACATCTATCAATCTCATATTTGGAGCATCTCCAAAGTAAAGTTTTAGCCTTTGCCTATTCACTTTGTAGAACGACCCGTTTTCACCCTCAACTTCAATTGCTCCATTTTCCAACACACGATGCACTATAAAAGGGCCCGACCACTTAGACTTGAGCTTACCGAGAAAGAGTCTCAAGCGAGAATTGTAAAGTAACACACGATCACCCACTCTAAACTCTCGATGAAGTATCTTGGCCTTATGCCAAATTTTCATTTTCTCCTTATAAAGAGCTGAAATCTCAAAAGCCCGAAGTATAAATTCCTCCAAAGCATGGAGTTAGTCAACCTGATTCTTGGATGCATCATCCCAATTCAAATTCATGGTTTTCAAAGCCCACAAGGCCTTATGTTCAAGTTCAACCGGTAGATGACACGAATTACCGAACACCAATTGATACGGTGACATACCAATCGGGGTCTTAAATGTAGTTCTATGTGCCCAAAGAGCATCATCTAACTTCCAAGACCAATCAGACCGATTTGTATTAACAGTTTTTGCTAAGATTCCTTTGATTTCCCGGTTTGACACTTTGACTTGCCTACTTGTTTGTGGATGGTAAGGGGTAGCAACCTTATGCTTGACTCCATACTTTTTCAACAACGAAGCAAAAATTCAGTTACAAAAATGGGAACCCCCATCACTAATAATAGCACGCGGAGTACTAAACCTTGTGAATATGTATCTCTTAAGGAAAGCCACTACACTTCTCTCTTCATTGTTAGGTAAGGCCACAACCTCCACCCATTTGGATACGTAATCAACGGCCATCAAAATATATTTGTTTCCATAAGAACTCACGAAAGGGCCCATAAAGTCGATTCCAGACACATCAAACAATTCAACCTCAAGGATTGGAGTAAGGGGAAGTTCATGTCTACGCGATACTCCACCCTACCTTTGATATTGAATGCACTTTCGGACAAGGGAGTTCACATCTTGATACAATGTTGGCCAATAGTAACCACTCTGCAATACCTTGGCAGCTGTACGCATTCCACTATAATGTCCACCAACCGGTGATGCATGACATGCAATAAGAATGACATCTATTTCAACCTCCAGTACACATCTTCTAATTATATGATAGTGCATTCCCGAAATAGATATGGGTCATCCCAAAAATAATTATTCACATCAAAGAGGAACCCTTTTTGTTGAGAAAACTTCAGCCCATAAGAATAATTACACACACCACATAATTGGAAAAATCAGCATACCAAGGAGTGGAACCCGTTGACACCACCATCACCATCTCATCAGGAAAAGCTTCTTTAATATCCCTGTCACCGAAAACAACCACACTTGTTTCAAGTCTCGATAAATGATCAGCCACCTGATTCTCACATCCTTTTCGATCTTTGACCTCAAAGTCAAACTCTTGCAATAATAGCACTCATCGAATCAATCTTAGTTTTGCATCCTTTCTGGCCATCAAGTAGCGTATAACAGCATGGTTGGTGTGCACCACTACCTTAGTGCCTAATAAGTAAGCTCGAAATTTTTCAAAAGCGTACACCATCGCCAACAAATCTTGTTCAGTAATGGTTTAGTTCTTTTGAGCTACATTGAAGGTCTAGCTTGCATAGTAGACCAGGTGGAATAACTTACCTCTACGTTGACCAAGTATAGCTCCCAAAGCCACACCACTAGCATCACACATTAGGTCAAATGGGATATTCCAATTTGGAGCAACAATGATCGAAGCCGATACCAACTTCTCTTTTAGACACACAAACGCATTAATGTAAGCCTTATCAAACTCGAAAACACCTTCTTTCTCAAGTATCTTGCAAAGAGGATGAGCTATCTTAGAAGAGTCTTTTATGAACCTCCGGTAGAAACCCGCATGGCCCAAGAAACTTTGAACACCTTTAATCGAGATAGGAGGAGGTAACTTGGAAATCACCTCAACCTTAGCTTGATCCACTTGTATACCATCTCCCAAAATTATGTGCCCTAACACAATACCTTCTTTGACCATGAAGTCACATTTCTCCCAATAGAGAACAAGATTTGTTTCAACACATCTTTGCAAGATTCTACCAAGGTGCTCAAAGAATGCTTCAAAAGTATCCCCCACGACTGAGAAATCATCCGTGAAAACCTTCATCGAGTCTTCCACCATGTCAGCAAAAATAGAGAGCATACACCTCTGAAACGTTGCTGGTGCATTACACTACCCAAAAGGCATTCTTTTAAAAGCAAACATTCCATAGGGGCATGTAAAAGTGGTGTTTTCTTGATCCTCAAGTGCTATGGAGATTTGATTATACCCGGAATATCCATCCAAAAAGCAATACCATCCACGCCCGGCAAATCTATCAAGCATTTGGTCTATAAAGGGCATTGGGAAGTGATCTTTCTCCGTACTTGCATGTAACTTCCAATAATCCATACATACATGCCAACCTGTAACCGGTTGCATAGGTACAAGTTCACCTTTTTCATTCGGGACTACCGTTATACCTCCCTTCTTTGGAACACATTGTACCGGGGTCACCCTCTTGCTATCTGCAATTGGGTAAACCACACCCGCATCTAACCACTTAATAATTTCCTTCTTAACCACTTCTTGCATCGGAGGATTCAACCTCTTTTGGTGCTCGATGCTTGGTTTATAATCTAACTCCAATTGAATCTTGTGCGTGCAAATACCGGGTGGAATCTCCACAATATTAGTAATTGTCCATCCAATAGCTTTTATATACCATTTTAGCACACTCACAAGGGCTTGTACTTGCCCTTCAAGCAAATCACAGCAATAATAACAGGCAAAGTGTTATTATCCCCCAAAAATACATATCGAAGATGTGGAGGAAGAGCTTTCAATTCAAGTTTCGGGGGTGCTTCAATGGATGGCTTCGTAGGAGGACTTTCTCTATTCTTCAAATAAATATTCAAGTAAGAACCTAAACTTGATAGAGCAGCCACCACTTCATCATAATCTTGGATCTCTTCTCCGTCATAATTCAAGAGTACGGTAGCCAAAGATTTTCCAATACATGAAACTTCAGCAATACTAGCAACAGCTTCATCGATCACATCAATAACCGATACCACATGGAGATCGCTTGGTTGCTTCATGGACTTGCATACATTGAAAGTGACTTCCTCCTCGTTAACTCAAAACTTCAAATTACCACTTTCCACGTCGACAAGGGCTCTCTCGGTGGTGAAAAATGGTCAACCAAGAATAATAGGTATTTCGGCATCCATTTCACAATCAATAATCACAAAATCTGCCAGAAAGATGAATTTGTCAACCTATACCAAAATATCATAAAGAGCACCGATAGGCCGCTTTATAGAGTGATTAGCCATAAGAAGTCGCATTGTGGTTGCCTTAGGTTCACCCAACCCAAATTTCTTGAAAATAGCATAGGGAATCAAGTTAATACTAGCCCCCAAATTACACAACGCTTTGGCAAATTCGAGCATCCCCATAGTACAAGTGATAGTAAATGCTCCTGGGTCATCCTTTTTAGCAACTACATTGGACATAATAGCATTGCAATTATGGGACACTTCAACTGTCTCAAAGTCCATGTTTCTCTTTTTCATGAACAATTCTTTCATAAATTTAGCATAACCCGGCATTTTGAGCAAAGCATCCACCAATGAGAGATTGATAGAAATAGACTTTAAAACAGAGAGAAACTTTTGGAATTTTTCATTATCATCTCTCTTCTTCAACCTTTGTGGAAATGGTGGATAAACTTTAGGCAGCGGCTTTGGATAAACCGAGTTAGAAACATTCTCCTCTTTTGGCTTAGCAACTTCATCAGAAGCGATATCATTCAATGAGTCATCGGCCTTGTTGGAAACATCATCATTCAAATCATCAGCAAGGCCATCACCTTCAATCACTATATGTTGATCTTTAGTAGAATCAACCCCATCACCCTT
The DNA here is from genome assembly GCA_018342035.1 of Solanum appendiculatum. Classification (NCBI taxonomy): domain Eukaryota; kingdom Viridiplantae; phylum Streptophyta; class Magnoliopsida; order Solanales; family Solanaceae; genus Solanum; species Solanum appendiculatum. The sequence continues at coordinate 30,873 of JAGDQO010001564.1, read as the reverse complement.
GATCACATCACTTCCCAAGATCTTTCCACTCTGAGTCGCAATAGCCATACATTGGGCATTTTCGTTCTTTGGGCTTGCTAAAGTGTCGCTGGGAAGGCCACAACTCGGTCTCTGATTCAATTGAGTGGAGATTTGGACCATTTGTGATTCAAGATGCTTGATAGAAGCTGAGTAAGAAGTCACCGTTTGATTTAGAGAAGAGAAATCAACTTGCATCTCCTTGAGCACCTTATCTGAACCTTCCACCTTATTTAAAATACAACCAAGCATATCTTCAGTCCGGAAAATCTCGGGATCGGCCTTTTGTTCTTTAGCTTTGAAACGATCATGTGAAGGCACATATCGATCTCTCACACCATCCCACCTCTATCACGCCAATCTCGACTCTCTCTCCAACCACCACCTTGCTCTTTGTTCCAACCTTGATTTCCACTCAGCTTTTGATAGCTCGGACGAGAACCCCCCATTTGAATCAACATGAATTGGACCTCCTCATTGTACATGGCTTCGAACTGATCATCTTCCAGACTCATAGAACCTGCGTTCGCGGCTTTAGAACCACCACCCATAACATGCTTTGTTAACAAGTCCATTTGGGTCATCATCTTAGCCATATTCTCGTCATGCTCTTGGTCCTTCTCCAATTGCTCCTTAGTCATACCAACAGTGAGAGGTGAAACTTGATATTCTCTTGTGTGCCATGCCCGGTTAATTTTAGTCATATCATCAAGCAGAGCTGATGCCACAGGAAAGGGTTGTCTCATAATCCCACCACGAATCAAATGATCAGCTATAGCCTTGTTGACAAAGTCAAGGCTTTGATAGAAGTACTGGAGAAGCACATCTTCAGGTAAGCCATAAGTAGGGCATTATAGAAGTAGCTTTTGAAACCTAATCCATGTCTCATGAATTGGTTCACCCTCAACTCACTTGAAGTTCTAGATACCATCTCTCATCTTCACCATCTTTGAAGGGGAAAGAAACGTTCAAGGAATGCCTCTGTGAGCTCCTCCTAAGAAGTAATTGAGTCTCATAGTAATTCAGCCAACCACTTCGTTGCATCCCCTGTTAAAGAGAAGGGAGACAAACGAAGTCGAATCGACTCTTGAGAGATGTTCTTAAATGAGGAAGGGCCACACACATCCAGAAAATTTTGAAGGTGGACATGGGGATCCTCATGTGTAAGTCCCTCATAAAACCCTTTGATCTGCAATACTTAAAGCATGGTCCTGGTTACATCAAATATAGTATTACCCTCAGTAGGGGGCTAGCGTATGGCTCCAGCACTTTCTACTTGATCGACATTGAAGTCATTCAAGTTACCAATGTCGTTAGTTCGCCTGAGATTGCTAGCAGCCACACTTCCATGGTCACTCATGTCATCACCTGTTGATAACAAACAACGAAAAGACTAACAAGTAAATTCGACTACAACAAAATTAGTTCATTAAAATACTTCAATACAAGAATTCTAGACACCACTCCCCGACAGCGTCGCCATTTTTGATAACGCTCAACTACACCAATAATGATTCAAGGTGTAGGCAGTCGTTAGCAAGTATAAACCCAACAAAGAGTTGGGGTCGATCCCACGGGGAGTGATCTAGTATAGAATTCGACTATGAAGTAAGTTAGTGTTCTAATCTTTTGTAGAGTTTCAAAAGTTAATACGAAACATGAAGTAAATCATAGGATGTTGATTATCAAAATGAGTGAAGATTTAGTAACCAAATATAACAACACAATTAACAACGAATTTAATCAAAGGGATAAAGGACCCTAGAGGTGTGTTGGTGTTCAACTATTAATTTCCCTAAATGGGTGATTACGAATTGCTTAAATATGCTGAATCTCAATGGGTAGGCAAGATCATGAGTACAATAGCTATTTGACAATCAGCTATCATGCATTCAATTGAGTTCATCAAACCCCAACATGCATTACACTAGAAAACAATCTTATACCTTGATTCAACCCACTTTAACTAGCTAGGTAGTAAAAGCAACAGCCCATACAATCATCAATTGCTAATTCCACTCAAGTGCACCTTTTACAAGCTTACAAAGAGATATAAACTAGAACTGAATTTGCAACTTCAATTCATAAATGAAAACATGAATGAACAACGAAACCATTTTAATCCTGCATTAAATTCAGCAATTCATAATACCCATAAGCTAATTAAGCAATTGAACACATAACCACATTCCTAAGGCATTGGGGTTCTAGCCAAACATAGCAAAAGTGAAGAAATTGTTACCAAAGATGTCAGTCATTGATTCACAAGATCTTCATAAACAAAAAATGCTAACAATTAGAATTACACCCAAAGTCTTAAATCCAAAAACCCATAAGAATAGTTCAAAAGCAATCCAAAAATAATCAAAGTGCAAGAGTAGTTCTTAGTTTCAGTTTACTGGTTCCCCCAAAAATGTCCTAACTCTCATTTCAAAAATTCTATTTATACTCTCACAAATATTTCCCACATTATGAAACACGGGGCCACTCGGCGGCATAAGTCGGGCTCACCCATTTACTCGGTGATGCGCCGAGTTGCTCGTTCTCGCTTAGTAACTTAAGTTGCCTCGACGCATAAGCTTAGCCCCACTGCATCAATATGTACAACCTAAACCAACACCAGATGCATCACAGTACGCCATGCATGAAGCCCTCACCCTCAACTAGAAGAGTCAAAACAAGAGCACTAGTAAGCAAATCCACTCACACTCCTCAGACCACTCAAATGAAACATCAACATGAGTCAACTAGGTTAAATGTGCTACAAGGGTAGAGAAACCCTCCATAAACCGTCTTAGTAGCCCGCTAATTTGATGAAGCTCTGAATCTCAATAACTGAGGTGGGCCCTAGCCCAATCATGAATAGACTCAATTTTCATCGGATCTACCATAATTCCATCCTTGGACATCACATGACCTAAGAATGGTAAAGACTCAAGAAAAAACTCACACTTTGAGAACATGGCATAAAGTCGCCGATTTCTAAAAAGTCTAGAGCACAATCATTATATGGTGCTCACGCTCTCACCTGCTCTACAATATAAAAATATCATCAATAAAAACTATGACAAAAAATCAAGATATGGCCTGAACACACATGTCATCAAGTCCATGAAGGCGGTAGGGGAATTAGTCAACCCAGAAGACATCACTAGAAACTCATAATGACCGTAATGAGTCCTAACTAAGGTCTTAGGAATATATGCTACACTCATCCTTAGCTAATGGTAACCAAATCTTAAATCAATCTTAGAAAACACTGCGACACCCTGAAGCTAGTCAAATAGATTATCAATACGAGGCATGGGATAACAGTTTATCACCGTCACCTTATTAAGCTGCTTGTAGTAAATATATATCCGCATGGATCAATCCGTATTCATCTTAAACAGGATGAGGGCACCCTAAGGTGACATAGTAGGCCAAATAAATCCCTTACCCAAGAGATCCTGAAGCTGAACACTGAGCTCCTTGAGCCCTACGGGAGCCATCCGATAAGGCAGAGTAGAAATAGGATGAATGCCTTACTGAAGGTCAATATCAAAATCAATATCGCACTCTGGGGTAGGCCATATAGGTCAGAAGGAAACACATCCACAAACTCATGGACAACAAAATAGACTCAACCGAAAGAACCTCCCCACTCATATCCTGTAAATAAGCCAAGTAAGAGAATTATCCACTAGCCACTAACCTCCACGCTTGAATAAAAGAAATAATACCAACTGGTGTGCGACTACAAGAGCCCTGCCACACCATCAGGGGAATACAAGGCATTGCTAAAGTAATGGTCTTAGCAAAGTAATCCAAGACCGCGTGGTTGGGGGATAGCCAGTCCATGCCCAGAATCACATTAAAGTACAACATATCAAGCAATATAAGGTCAACCCAGGTGTCACGCCCCTGGATAGTCACTAAACAAGATTGAAACACCTGATGCACTACTAAAGACTCACCAACCAGGGTTGACACACACAATGGCGCTTCCAAAGGCTTCAAACTAATACATCAACGGGAAGCATAATACATAGATATATAGGAAAAATTAGAGTTTGGATCAAACAAAGCCGAGGTGGGCTGATGGCATAAAATAATCACACCTGTGATAACATCATCTGATGTCTCCACATTTGCCCTTTCTAGAGCTTCATATTGATGGGCATGAATGCCTCTACCTCGATCATCAAACCTACCACCTGATCTGCCTCCTCGGGGAAAACCTAGTGCAACCTAATAACTGCCTCTTCAGTCCTATCCTTGGGCACTGCCTCTAGCTGGAGGTGCTACTACTACAACTCGCCTGGGTATGGATCATGTGCAACCATTCCACACTGGGGACACTCTCTAGACCAATGATCACTCTCCATAATCATATAAACCCTGTGAATATTGGCCCGCAACAAAAAATGTCCACCACGCCTAAAGCACCTGACTATAAACCCACATAGCTCTTACCCACACCAGTATATCCCTAACTGTACTGGTCAAGTGAGGCCTGAACAGGCAGGCTAGACTGAACCTGCTGGAACCAGTTGTAGGGCCTATTATAAGATTTCCTAGTCCTAGAATAGGACACAAAGTAGTGACCCTAGTGCCTAATCCTCTTGTTGTTGCTCCCATGGGCCTCATGATAGAGCTACTAATAGCACAACATAGTCAACTACATCAAGAAAAGAATGGCCCATTGAAACCATCGCATGGGTCTCAATCTCCAGCTAAAGTCTCAAACCTCTACTAAAGCAATGAACTCTCTTGTCTTCAATAGGTAATATCATAGTAGCATGGTGGGAGAGTTCATGAAACCTTATCTCGTACTTAGATAAAGTCATGGAGCCCTACTCCAACCTCCAAGAACTGATCCTGGAGTCTATCTTAGACACTCCGTGGGATAAACATGGCCAAGAAAGCCTTTGAAAACTCTAGCCATGACAACAGAGGAGACCTAGCTGGCCTAGTCTCTAGATAAGAATGCAACCACTGCTTGGCTGGCCCATCAAGCTGATGAGCAGTGAAGTTGGATCCTCTTGACTCCATTAGGCCCAAAGTATAAAGCCGTTCACAACAAGTAGTCATGAGTTCATGGGCATCCTCTCCAATATCCCCAGAATACCTTAGAGGTGATAGTCTTAAGAACACCCCAAGAATCTTTTGCTCCTCACGTGGCATAGCTCCGGCCGCAATCATGGGTTGGGCAACCCAAGGTGGTACCTGAACTTGAGCTGTCTCTACTATAGGCTGACCCTGTGGGGTTGGTGCTTCTACAACTGTAGTTGTTGCTGGGGCATGCTGCATACCCCCAAAAAGTGTCAGTAGCTAAGTGATGGCTGCTTGGAGAATGGGAGCCATATTTGTTCTGAGTGGTGGCTGGGCTGGCCCCAACCCCGATTGTTGAAGAGGAACATGAGTTGTTTGAGGCTCCAGAGTCCTCTTCCTCTCACGAACTGGTGCTACAACCCTAACAAGTTGTTGCGGTCATCCTCTACCCCTAATTATAGCTTTATCTTAAGCCCTGGGTGGATCACCCCCGGCCGTCGAACAGGTCGTACAATCCTTCCCGTGAAAGAGTGAAATAAATGAGATTTCATGAAAATAATAAGAACACACGCTGCACAAATGTGATATAAAAGAGAGAACATTCCTAATGACACCCTGTAGCCCCCCAAAGATAGGATACATATATATCCGCACCGATTCGCAAGACTCTACAAAGCGTTAGATCGGTAGAAGTGAGACCGGTGAACCTGGCTCTGATACCAACTTTTCATGACCCAATTTATCGAGTCATAATGGCACCTACTATCACCTACGAGTAGGTAAGCCAGCCCATAACCCAAAATGAGAACTATGGGTATAAGGGGATATATATATATATATATATATATATATAAAGATCCCTTCCAAAACCTTGAAATCCCAGGTACAGAGTTGCTAATATAAAGAGTATAAATCACAAAAGTGAACCACAAGTACAAAGAAAAGTAAAGGCAAAATTAAATGCTAGAATTTAAATACAACAGAGGTTAAAGAACGAAAAGCTAAAATGAATGCTCACGAGTGTACTAAGAAAATAAAAGAAATAAGTACAACTAACTAAAATTAAAGAGACCCCCATAAGCGTAGAAGGTATACTCGTGCGCAAGTTTAAGTAAAACCCGAACGGAATATGCCCGACTGGTACAAAAAATAGCTAAGATATAATAAGATAACCTGAGGATATTACCAGAATTGCCACAACCTCGCCTGGACTACAATCACGACAAAGGCATCAAATAATCCAATGAAATCACTCGGTCAGAACTTGAATCAAATCAAAGGGGATTTATGATAGAGTCGCCTAGTCATAACTTTAATCGGATCAAAGGGGGCACAAGGTAGAATCTCCTAGTCAGAACTTGAATCAGATCAAAAGGAATGTAAGATAGAATCTCCAAAACACAAAAACATGCATAAAAACCAAGCGTATGACCAGGTGACTAAGTTGTTAGTCTCAACAAGTCATAAATGACTTGGGGTCGCTATAGGAATACTCTAAATGACGAAAAGAAGGCATTTACACAAAAATGACCTGGAGGGTCATTATATTGGCTTACATATTAGTTGGTTATATTAGATGCCGTCACGGCTCGTGTTTTGGGTCGTGAGAGGAGTTTATCAACATATGCAGTATACATGTAGTGCAACCCAGAATTATCCCATGGGATCACATTATCAAGTGAAATAGAACCTTTTTCAGTTAATAGTGGAGCCATCTACGTATTTAAGGAAAACTTCATTTCTCTTACCAATTTTTCTCATAAAAGACACTTTTCCTCAAAAAAGTCAAAATATTTGACAACAAAACCCCCAAGTTTAACATAAAAGTTTCACTAATACATAGAACTTCAAGAATAGTACTTTTCTTTAAAAAAACAAGAAATCCATAAGTAAAATAATAATCCCGCTCCCTGAAAACTAAAAACAAGTGGTAATGCATTTAAAAAATATTCGCAGGTCTCAAATACCTCTTTCCCTCATTTCAAGATTCAAACAATCCAAATGCATATGTCGTGAGCATGGTTTCACACAAAACACAATCATACCATTCTTAAAACAATTACACCATACACTTGACTTGGTGAACAACCATCATAGTACAGTCAGACTAACTTGGAACTCCATCCAGCCTAAGTCCAAGGCCTCAGGCCATAAATAATGCAAATAAAGTGATAAAAGCTTGAAAAATAACTAAAAAGGAACGCACGAAAATAATTCAATCAGACGCACATAAATATATGTTTCATGCCACCTAGAAGCACTCTAAGGGGTCGTTTGGTGTGATGAATAAGAGGAGTTAATCTCGGGATAAATTTTGAGTGCCCTTTAATCCCTCTTTTGGTTGCAAAGGCTGGGATACCTTATCCCAGGATTAACAATTAGTCCTTGGATAAGTTATCCCTACCTTTTGGTGGAATAGTAATACCGGGATAACATATGCTGGGATAAAAAGATAAAATGACAAACGTATCCTTTTAAACCTTTTTTAGACATTACTTTTCATATTCATGTATATTCATATTATTTTTAACACCATGTATTATATTGACAACCTTTACTACTCCATATTTTTTTGATAATTCTTCATATTTTCCCATTAAAAAGTTATGCTATATGAATATATATTTTTTATTTATGAATTTATTTCACTAATTTTTATGTTTATTTGATTTCTCAACTATTAAATTACATATTTATAGTTATATATTCTTTTAGTAACTTAAAAGTTTGTATTTTATACATCAATTAAAAAGAAAATAACTTTAATATTTTACAATATAAGAACGATATGTGCTTAATTGAAATGACATAAATAATAAAAAAAATTACTTAAACAAACTTAAAATGAAAATTTTATATTTAAGCTGAATAAGATGAAAGTTTTATTCGTAAACACTCAAGATACAATCATGGGAATGCTGTAACACCCCGAAAATTCCTAAGTTATAGTCCGAACCATTCTTTATTTACATGTAAGATCATATCGGGTGATTCTTCAATTGCTCATATGTGTAAAGCTCATTTCTTTGGTGTTCGAATGGATTTGGATATGACTTAAGGTCACAAGAACCCCGAGCACAAAGTTGAGTTGGGAGCTTCATTATCGATTAAGTTTTGACATAAGATTCTACTTTGGTCAACTTCAAACGATCATATCTCCCAGCATATAATGAATTATGTGGCCCATTACCTATCAAATTGAAGGTATTTGAGTTCTATTTCCAACACCACCAAGTTTGCTTTATTTTGAATTAGGAAAAAAAGGTTCTGACCATTTTACCAGACACTGTCATATTAGAGTTTTCTGAATCTGTGAACGACGGCTCCTATCCACGGGCCGTCAATGATTCGATGACCCATATTGTCAAGTCATAAAAAAAGTACAAAGACTCAATTTTTGGGGTCCCTTTCCTATGGATCCATTCTACGGGCCGTAGGAACTTCTACGGGCCATAGATTAGACCCGTAAATGGACATTTGAGCCTGAAATTTAGTATTAGGTCTACGAATTGGATCGACGGTCCATAGAAAATTCAACGGGTCGTAAATTGGACCCGTAGAATGATGTTTTGAGTCGAAAAATTCAATATGAAATCCACGAATGTGATCTACGATCCGTAGAATAAACCATGAATCGTAGATGGATCCGTAGAAGGTTTTTTGTCAATTTTTAAGAGGGGAATTATTGTCTTTTCCCACCCCTTCTAAGCCTAACCCACAACGTTTTTACACCTAATTAGGGTCCTTAACTGTATTAATCAACCCTAATACTCTCATTAATGCTTCCAAGTCTTAGATCGAGGATCTAAGAGGAGAAAGCTATGTTTTCAATCATTCTTCCAATTTCACCAAGAACTTCGTTCTTTCCATATATGTAAAGCTATCATAGTGTTGGACTAGTTCGTCTTCACGCCATACATCTACTTTCAAATCAATAAAGGAGTAAACCTTGGGTTCTATCCTTAGATTTGAGAATTCTTGAGATGAGTTAGTTGTTGAGTTTTGAGTTCTATTCCTAATGGTTGAGTTGCTATATGTTATGCATTGAGATTCTTGAGTTGATTTGCTCATGTCTATATTTCAATATAAACCCTATTAATTGAGTATTCTTGAGATGAGTAGTATCGTTGAGTTTTGAGTTCTAGTACTGAGTTTTTCTATATTGTTATTGAGATCCTTGAGTTGAGTTGAGTTGCTCATGTCTATATTTCAGCATGAACTCTATTTTGAGTTATAAACTTTGAGAATCTTTTTAAACAAAACATAATTGTTTTAAACTAAATTTTGAGAAAGTAAAGAGGATTTTGAGAGAGTTTTAACCAAGAGTTGAGCAAGAGTATAAGGGAACTAAGTAGTCCCAATTGTATCATTTTGTTATATTAAGAAGAGAACTATGACTCATGATTAGTATGATAGTCCAGTATACCATCAATGTGTAAGCAGTATGACATCTAGATATGCCATCAATGTTTATGCAGTATGACTTCCCGAGTCATCATTGATCAGATCACAATAAATATTTTTTTAGAAAGTAAAGCAGAGTTTGAGTAGAGTTTAGAGAAATTTTTGAGTAAAGTTTAAGGGAACTAATTGATTCCCAAATGTATTACTTTTACATTAAGAAAGAAACTTTGATTTCTAAATGAGTTTATGAGTTTAAAGATAATTCAGAGCAGTTACCTCTTTTAAGAGGATAGTTTGACCAATTCTCTCAAACCAGAGAAAGAGTATGTTTTATACATTTGAGCATAAGTATATGTATTATTGGGAGTAGTATTGAGCACCGATATAGGGATGAGTTTAGACAACTCAAAATCCTCATAAATCATGTCTTGCCAACATGGGTAAATGATCATACTTTTTAGATGAATCATTATTGCTTTATAGATCAACCTAGTAGAGAGGTTCTATACCTTGGCACAGTATATGACAGTTCTGGCAGCATGGTCGAGACAGTGTATCATCACGTAGCTCATAGTGATGCTTGTCAGTTAAAGAAGATCCCAAATAGAGTTAAACTGTATTTTTACTATATTACTTATTACGTTGAGCTTCAGAGAATGAGTAAGTACTTGTAAAGTTTTAAATGGTTTAGTTTTGGTAAGTCCTCCTTGCATTTCGGAGGGCCACATTTTCTTTTCTTTTCAGTATTTACTTTGGGGAGTCGAGGGTCTTGTACCGACTTCCATGTTGAACTTAGAGGCTTCATAGATAGTTAGATTTCAGATGTCCTCAAGTTCTTGTTAAACTATTTTACAACTATTATGTTTATTACACTGAGTATTTCCAGACGTTTGAGTTAAGTACTTGCTTTGAGTTTGAATGTTCTAAATTCTGTTTTCTAAGCCTATTATCGCTTGAGTAAGTCTTTCGCTAAGTATTGTGTCAAGAAAAGGGTTCTCTTGGAAACCAGAAATGGTTCTCGAGTGCCGGTCACGTTCAGGGTGTAGGCTCAGGGCATGAAAAACTTCGTATCAGAGCACAGAGTTTAAGTGTCCTAGGGTGTCTATGAAGTCGTGTCTGGTAGAGTCCTTCTTATCGGTGTGAAGCGCGCCACATCTATAATGAAGAAGCTATGACATTTAGAACTTTCACCTTCTTCTTACTCATGTTCGTGTGATAGAGTTAACTCTATATAAGTTTCTTCTAACTCGTGCTTACGCGTGTCTTTTCAGTTCAAGCCTCCATGAAGAGTTGCTGAACGTCCTACTAGGAGGAATGCTAATCCTGAAGGTCAAGAAGCTCCCAGTGAACTAGAATTTCAACCCACTTAGGGAAATGTCACCAATGCTGAGTTCAAGAATGCTATTCAGATGCTGACTCAGGTGATGGAAAATTAGGCTGGTCAACTAGGAATGGGTCATCAGGATGTGGCTGATATATCCAGAATCTGTGAGTTTTTTAGGATGAATCCCTTAGAGCTCACAGGGTCGAAGATCACTGAGGATCCGGAGACCTTTGTAGAAGAGCTTCAGAAAGTGTTTGAGATCATGCGTGTTGCTGATGCAGAGTGTGTGGAGTTAGCCTCACATCAGCACAAAAGTGTTGCTAGGATATGGTATGATCAATGGAAGAAGAACAAGGCAGAGGGGGCACCACTTTTGATTTGGGTTTTGTTTGAGAATGCTTTCTTGGGGGGTTTCTTCCCTGAGAGCTAAGGGAAGCTAAGGTGAGAGAGTTCTTGAATCTAAAATAGGAAGCTATGAGTACAACCTCAAGTTTACTCAGCTATCCTGCAATGCTCCGGAGATGGTGGCGGATATGAGGAGCAGGATGAGTTTGTTCGTGTCCAAGCTATCCTGCTTATTAAGTAAGGAAGGTAAGGCGGCTATGTTGATAGGAGACATGGACATAGCAAGACTCATGATTCATGTGCAGCAGGTTGAGGAAGATAAGTTAAAGGATAGAGTAGAGTTTCACAACAAGAGGGCCAAGACAACGAGTAATGAGACTGGCCAGCAAAAGCCCAAGAATGGGAATTGGTCATCTTTTCAGAAGAGGTCATCTAGACCTGCTCCATCATCAGCTAGTGACCCTGCACCAAGGAACAAGAATGACCACCAGATTTAGAATTTCAGAGATCAACCCACTCAGTCTCAGGGTAGTGTGGCACAAGGGCTACATGGACCCACACATGTGCTAAGGGTGGTAGGAACCACCCAGGAGCATGTCGTGATGGCTCCAATAGCTGCTTCAAGTGTGATCAGATGGGTCCTTTTATGAGAGAGTACCCTAAGAACAGGCAAGGTAATAGGGGGTAACAGAGCCCAATCTTCTTCAGCGGCTCCAGCAGATAGAGCTGCTCTGAGAGGAGCTACTTTAAGGACAGACGGAGGAGCAAACCGTCTGTATGCTATGGCTAGTCGCAAGGATCAGGAGTACTCGTCAGATATTGTCACTGGTATTCTTAAAGTCTTTTATATTAATGTTTATTCCTTACTTGATCCAGGTGTGAGTTTGTCTTTTGTGACTCCTTATGTAGCCATGAGGTTCGACGTTTTCCCTGAACAACTTCTTGAACCCTTCAGTGTTTCCACACCTGTTGGTGAGTCTATTCTAGCAGAAAAAGTCTATCGTGATTGTACCATCTCTATCTATCACAAAGACATCATGACTGACTTAGTTGAGCTAGATATGGTGGATTTTGATGTCATTCTAGGTATGGACTAGCTTCATGCTTGTTATTCCTCAGTCGATTATAGAACTCGAGTAGTCAAGTTTCAGTTTCCTAATGAGCTGGTTTTAGAGTGGAGGAGTAGTTCAGTAGTGCCTAAGGGTCATTTCATTTCATACCTTAAGGATAGAGAGTTAGTTTCTAAGGGGTGTATCTATCACTTAGTCCGAGTGAATGACTCTAGTGTTAAGACACCGCCTATTCAGTCAGCTCCAATTGTGAGTAGTTTTCCAGAGGTCTTTCCAGACGATCTTCTCGGAGTCCCTCTTGAGAGAGAAATAGACTTTGGAATAGATATTCTTCCTGATACTCAACCTCTTTCTATTCTGCCATATAAAATAACTCTAGCTGAGTTAAAAGATTTAAAAGAGTAGTTGAGAGACCTTCTTGATAAGGGTTTCATCCTACCAAGTGTCTCACCTTGGGGCGCTCTGATCTTATTCATGAGAAAGAAAGATGGTTTCCTTAGGTTGTGTATCGATTACCGCCAATTGAACAAACTCACCATAAAGAATAAATATCTCCTTCCGAGAATTGATGACCTTTTCAACCAACTTCAGGGTTCCACTTGCTTCTCTAAGATAGACCTCAGATCTGGCTATCATCAGTTGAAAGTGAGAGAAAGTGACATCTCGAAGACAACTTTTAGGACCTATTATGGTCATTATGAGTTCCTCGTTATGTCCTTTGGTTTGACTAACGCTCCTGCAACATTCATGGATCTCATGAACAGAGTATTTAAACAGTATTTGGATATGCTTGTTATTGTATTCATCAACGACATCCTGATCTACTCGAGGAATGAGGAGGATCATGCCAATCATCTCAGAATAGTCCTCCAAACTCTCAAAGATCAAAAGTTGTATGCCAAGTTTTCTAAGTGTGAGTTCTGGCTTGAATCTGTGGCATTCTTAGGCCACATCGTGTCTGGCGAAAAAATTTGAGTCGACACTTAGAAGATTGAGGCAATGTAGAATTGGCCCAGGCCCACCTCCCTAACTGATATAAGGAGTTTCTTGGGGTTGGCTGGTTACTACAGAAGGTTCATCGAGGGGTTTTCATCTATTTCGTCCCTGTTGACTAAGTTGACTCAGAAAATAGCTAAGCTTCAATGGTCTAAAGCTTGTGAGCAAAGCTTTCAGGAATTGAAAACTTGATTAACTACTGCTCTAGTGTTGACCATACAAGAAGGTATAGAGGGTTTTGTCATCTATTATGATGTGTCCAGAGTGGGGCTTGGTTGTGTATTGATGCAGAAACGTAAGGTTATAGCCTATGCCTTCGGGCAGCTTAAGATTCACGAGAGGAACTACCCGACTCATTATCTTGAGTTGGCAGTAGTAGTTTTTGCTCTCAAGATATGGCGCCACTACCTCTATGGCATTCAAGTGGATGTGTTCATAGATCACAAGAGTCTCCAGCATGTTTTCAGTCAGAAAGAGCTTAATCTCAAATAAAGGAGGTAGTTAGAGTTGCTCAAGGATTATAGATGAGTATCCTCTATCACCCAGGTAAGGCTAATGTTGTTGTTGATGCTTTGAGAAGGTTCATGGGGAGTACTATTCAAGTTGAGGAAGGCAAGAAAGAATTGGATAAGGAAGTTCACAAACTTGCATGTTTGGGAGTCCGTTTGTTAGATTCAAGTGAAGGTGGAGTTGCCATGATGAATGGGGCTGAATCATCATTATTGTCATAAGTGAAGGAGAAATAAGAAAAAGACCCCCTCTTACTTGAACTAAAGGCAAATGTTCATAAGTAGAAGGTGATGGTTTTTGAACAAGGGGGAGATGGTGTTTTGACATATCAAGGTAGATTATGTGTTCCAAAGGTGGATGAGCTCCATGAGAGGATCATGGGAGAAGCTCACAGTTCTAGATATTCGATCCATCCTGGTTCCACAAAGATGTACCATGACTTGAGAGAAGTCTATTGGTGGAATAATATGAAGAGGTGCATTGCAGATGTTGTTGCTAAGTGCCCAAACTACTAGCAAGTCAAGGTGGAACACCAAAGACCATGTGGTGTGGCTCAGAACATACCTCTTCTGGAATGGAAGTGGGAGATGATTAATATGGACTTCATTACTGGCTTGCCGCGATTTCACAGGCAGCATGATTCGATTTGGGTAATTGTAGATTAGATGACAAATCAACCCATTTCTTGTCGGTAAAGATTACCAATTTGGCAGAAGATTATGCGAGTTTATACATCCGTGAGATAGTCTGACTTCATGGAGTTCGGTTGTCCATCATTTCAGATAGGGGTGCACAATTCACCGCTCAATTTGGGAAGTCATTTCTGAAAGGTTTGGGTTCGAAGGTAAATCTTATTAATGATTTTCATCCTCAGACGGATGGCCAAGAAGAGCGCACAATTCAGACCCTAGAGGATATGTTAAGAGCATGTGTCATGGATTTCAAAGGTAATTGGGATGACCACTTGCCTCTCATACAGTTTGCTTATTACAATAGTTATCACTCCAGTATCTAGATGACTCCTTATAAGGCTCTTTATGGACGAAGATGTAGATCTCCTATTGGTTAGTTTGAGGTTGGTGAAGCTAAGTTGGTAGGGCCATAATTAGTTCATCAAACCATGGAGAAGGTGAAGACTATTTAGGAAAGGTTGAAAACAACACAAAGTCATCAAAAATCCTATACAGATGTTAGAAGGAGAGACTTGGAGTTTGAGGTTAATGATTGAGTCTATTTCAAGGTTTCACCCATGAAGGGTGTTATGAGGTTTGGTAAGAAAGAGAAGCTCAGTCCCTGATACATTGGTCCTTATAGGATATCTAAGAGAGTTGGTAATGTACCTTATGAGCTGGAGCTACCGCAAGAGTTAGCAACAGTCCATCCAGTATTTCACATTTCTATGATAAAGAAGTGTTTGGGTGACCCTTCACTTATTGTGCCTACCGAGAATATTGGTATCAAGGACAACCTATCTTATGAGGAGATTGACGTTCAGATTCTTGATCGTCAGGTTTGCAAATTCAGAACCAAAGAGGTTGCATCAGTCAAAGTCTTGTGGAGAAATTAGTTTGTTGAGGAGGCTACGTGGGAGGCCAAGGAAGATATGAAGAAGGGATACCCTCATCTCTTTTCCTCCGATCTACTTCCAGTCCAAGGTATTAACTTTTCCTAAAGTACTAATGTAATTTTGTTCATCCTTCAGTGTTTTGAGTTCATGAGTTTTATATGTATTTTGCACTTAACTGGGCTGTTAAACATTTCCCTACCCTTTTCATGCTCAGTTCATCCATCATTTGAGGACGAATGATTCAAAGGGGGAGACATTGTAACACTCCAAAAATTCCTAAGCTAAGGCCCGAACCATTCTTTATTTACATGTAAAATCGTATCAGGTGATTCTTAAATTGCTCATATGTATAAAACTCATTTCTTTGATGTTCAAATGGATTTGGATATGACTTAAGGTCACAAGAACCCCCTAGCACAAAGTTGAGTTGGAAACTTCATTATCGATTATGTTTTGACATAAGATTCTACTTAGGTCAACTTCAAACGATCATATCTCCCAGCACATAATGAATTACGTGGCTCATGACCTACCAAATTGAAGGTATTTGAGTCCCCTTTCCAACACCATAAAGTTTTCCTTATTTGGAGTTTGGAGTAAAGAGTTATGACCATTTTACCAGAGATTGTCAAATTTGAGTTTTCTAAGTCTGTGAACGACGGATCATATCTATGGGCCGTCAATGATTCGACCACCCATACTTTCAAGTCATCTAAAAAGTTTAGAGACTCAATTTTTGGGTCCCTTTCTTACGGATCCATTCGACATGCTGTAGGAACTTCTACGGGCCGTAGATTAGACTCGTAAATAGACTTTTGAGCCTGAAATTTAATATTAATTCTATTGATTGTATCTACGATCTGTAGAAACTTCAACGGGTCGTAGATTGGACCCATAGAATTAAGTTTTGAGCCAAAAAGTTCAATATGAATTTCACGGATGTAATCTACGGTCTGTAGAACAAACCACGAACCGTAGATAGACCGTAAAACGTGTTTCGTTAATTTTTAAGAGGGTATTTTAGTCTTTTTCCACCCCTTTTAAGCCTAACTCATGTTGTTTTTACACCTAATTAAGATCCTTAACAGTATTAATCAACCCTAATACTCTCATTAATGCTTTCAAGTCTTAGAGCAATGATCCAAAAGGAGGAAGCTAGGTTTTCAATCGTTCTTCCTATTTTTCCAAGAACTTCATTCTTCCCAGATACGTAAGGCTATCATAGAGTTTTACTAGTTCGTCCTCATTCCCTACATCTACTTTCAAATCAATAAAAGAGTAAACTAGGGTTCTATCCTTAGATTTGAAAATTCTTGAGATGAGTTTGTTGTTGAGTTTTGAGTTCTATTCCTAATAGTTGAGTTGTTATATGTTATTCATTGAGATTCTTGAGTTGATTTGTTCATGTCTATATTTCAGCATGAACCCTATTAATAGAGTATTCTTGAGAGGAGTAGTATCGTTGTGTTTTGAGTTCTTGAGTTCTGAGTATTGAGTTTTTCTATATTGTTATTGGGATCCTTGAGTTAAGTTGTTCATGTCTATATTTCAGCATGAACTCTATTTTGAGTTATAAATTTTGAGAATCTTTTAAAACAAAACATAATTGTTTTAAACTGAGTTTTGAAAAAGTAAAGAGGATTTTGAGAAAGAGTTTTAACCAAGAGTTGAGCAAGAGTATAAGGGAACTAAGTAGTCCCAAATGTATCATTTTGTTATATTGAGAAGAGAACTATGATTCATAAGTAGTATGACAGTCGAGTATGCCATCAATGTGTAAGCAGTAAGACATCAGATATGCCATCAATGTTTATGCAGTATGACTTCTCGAGTCATCATTGATCAGATCACAATAAACATTTGTTTTAAACTATTTCTTTAGAAAGTAAAGCAGAGTTTGAGTAGAGTTTAAAGAGAATTTTTGAGTAAAGTTTAGGGGAACTAATTGATTCCCAAATGTATTACTTTTACATTGAGAAAGAAACTTTGATTTCTAAATGAGTTTAGATATACTTCATAGTAGTTACCTCTTTTAAGAGAATTGTTTGAGCAGTTATCTCAAACCAGAGAAAGAGTATGTTTTATACATTTGAGCATAAGTATATGTATTATTGGGAGTATAGCACCGATATGGGGATGAGTTCAAACAACTCAAAATCCTCATAAACTATGTCTTGCCAACGTGGGTAAAGGATCATACTTTTTAGATAAATCCTTATTGCTTTATGGATCCACCTAATTGAGAGGTTCTATACCCCAGCATGGTATATGACAGTTCTGGCAGCGTGGGCGAGACACTGTGTCATCACGTAGCTCATAGTGATTATTGTCAGTTAGAAAAGCTTTTAAATAAAGTTAAAGTGTATTTTTACTATATCACTTATTATGTTGAGTTTCAGAGAATGAGTAAGTACTTGTAAAGTTTTAAATGATTTAGTTCCTTTATTTCTTTACATTTAGCTTGAGCATATCTTTATTTATTACAGTTCATTCTTTCAGTTATTTCGCTTTGGCTATATTACATACTCGTACATTCAATGTATTGGTGTCATTTTTCCTGCATCTTTTTATGATGCAGATATAGGTGTTCAGAATCATCAACAAGCGCTACGTTGAGATCACTTTGCACTTCCCCTTTGATAGTTTTGGTGAGTCCTCCTTGCATTTTGGAAGGCCACATTGTCTTTTCATTTCAGTATTTACTTTGGGGTATCGAGGGTCTTGTCTCACTGTCTATGTTGAACTTAGAGGCTTCATAGAAAGGTAGATTTGAGATGTCCTCAGAGTTCTTGTTAAACTATTTTACAACTATAATGTTTATTACATTGAGTATTTCCATACGTTTAAGTTAAGTATTTGCTTTGAGTTTGAATGTTATAAATTCTATTATCTAAGCCTGTTATCGCTTGAGTAAGTCTTCCGCTAAGTAGTCAGCAAGGCCAAGGGTTCGCTTGGGGACCAAAAATAATTCTCGAGTGCCGTCCATGTCCAGGGTGTAGGCTCGGGGAGTGACAAATGCACAGACAAAAAAGTTTAAGATAAATAAGTTGTAAGTTTTTTTAACAATGAATAACTAAAGCTTGCAAATTAAGTATAAAAAATTAAATAAAGTGAAGGGTATTTTTGTAAAACAACAACTTAATTTTAGAATTTATCTAATGCATATTATTTTGAATACAATAAACCAAACAATCAATATGAAATAATCTCATCATAATTAATGCTATCATAACTTGAACTCAAACCAAATGAAGCCAAGTCTAAAGAAAAGAAGCCATAACCTACCTCGAGGATGAAAGTGCACTCAAACCTCTAAACCGAAGATTTTCCTTTTTGAAGGGACTCCAAATGATTCCACACTATCAAATGAGTGATGAGAACATGAAAACATGCAAAATGATACCCATATTGCAATAAAAGAATTTGAATGCAAAAATTTAGTCAAAATAGGATTGTGGGACTCGTGCCTAATCACAAAATTGACTCCCTCACAAGGTCTCAATTAACTCAAAAGGAACATGTGTCCCAAAAATGGGCATAATCCGAGTATTAAAGACCCCGAACTAGTCCCTCCACATTCAAACCCAAAGATGATAAAAAAATGAGATTAAGAAGAGGAAATCGAACGAGCTTACAAGATAACTAGGAGAATTAATGACCGTGATACCCAGATGAATCTAGCGTCACTTAGCTCCAAAAATCACCCAAGGACTTAGTTCTTCTGAGAAGTACATGCTGAAATTCGAGAAGAGGTTATTTAGCTATCATGCTTTTAATTCCGTGAGCACGGGGAAGTGTCCGCTAACGCAGTGGTCAAGTTGACCGACCCTCCATGAATGCGACAGCTTGCCTACAAATGCGAAGATCAGGGAAATTAACCCTCCGCAAATGTGGACCTCATCACGCGATCGTGGTAGCTGAAGGCAATACACTCCGCGAACGTGGAGATCATCCCGCAATTTGGAAGGTCAAAAACCAAGACCTCCACAAACATTGTCCAAGGCTTACAAACATGGAGAACAAACAAGTGTTTCACCAGCATTGCTACATCAACATAGTTTCACGTTAAGAAAAATGCCCCGATGGTGCTCGAGATTCGTTCGAAACTCCGTGAACACAAACAAACTATGCGACCCTACAAAAATTGATATTCCAGATTCAACACAATTAACAAAACAACCAACATTGTTCGTCTCGACATAATTTAGACCCAAGTCAACACTTACAAAGGCAAACAAAACAACAAAAATGCCAACCATCACAATATTATCATATCACCTCAGGATCTAAACCAAAGGTCATTCAGGACTAAACTCGGTATTTCAAAGCTAATTGCACCGATAGAATTCTCATCTGAGCTCACTATGGGATTACTAGCCACGAGTATGAGGAAAAGAAGCGTCGGATCCTACATTAGTGAAACAATGTAGGCAAGAGTATGCGTTAGTACATGAAATGTACCAAGTATGATAGCAATGCATAGAAATTATGAAATCATGCAAAAAGGGGACTTCAATTAACATGCAATGGCCAAGCTAATTCATAAAATAAGTCTTGGTAGAAAACATAAGCATGATCATGGTCAAGGCAAGCTAAACATCATTTAAAACACATTTGAGATACTTCTAGAAGTAACCTTAGTTCATTATTGGGGGAAGTGAGCCATAACCGACATAGACCATGTGAACTATAACATGGAATCCGGTGTCTATCCCACACCGAAAAGAGATGACTTTACTTGCCAAGGTAAGAACCATAAACTTCTAGCTTAAGTGGATCCACTAGCTAATGCCTATCTAAGACAAACCTATGGTGGCACCTAGTTTATGGGACACAGGTAATCGTCACTTGTCCACTCGATGCTAAGCATAATTCCCACAGATTAATCATAATTCTTAACCTGTCTTATCATTAGGAGACAGGGTAATCACCTCTTGTCATATTATTAGGGGACATGGGTAATCGCCGCTTGTCTTATCATCCATGGAAGGGCACATAAAATAGCCAATCCAAGCTAGAGTTCATTAGAATAGCTCCTAGTTCTTGATTCAAAGTTTAGTTGAGAAAACCTTTCAACCCTTTGAATCCGTCATGTGAGAAAATCCCTTCACAAAAACAACAACAATGATGCTTCACTCTCAAAGTAACCTTAAATCATCGGCAATTTCATAAGAAACATGCATATCTTCATAAAATTCATCCTTTGATCATTCATAACTTCATCATGGAGTCATAACTTAGAAATCATAAATCATGCATGAGTTCATATAATTTCATCTTAAAATCATTCAATTATCTCAATTCATGCATAAAAAGACATAAACCAATCAATTAGATCATAATCGGAAAGAACCCATAAGATAAAAGAAAATCCTAATTTCAATTAGAGATTCTAACTTGTGAAAATTGGAGAATTTAGGAACCCTATGGAAGAAAGGACCCCATAGGTGAAAGCCATCATACCTTGGAGTTCAAAGCCCACAATCAATGGAGGATTTGGAGGCTTGATTTGAATCCCTAGTCTTTTTCTCCAAGCTTTAGAGAGAAATATTTGGGGAAAAACTTTGGAGGGATTTTGGGGAATTTGAAGAGTGACTTAGAGCCCGTTTGGATTGGCTTAAAATAAGTATCTTTTAAAAAGTTACTTTAAAGTCATTTTAAAAATAAGTAGTTATGTGTTTATT
The DNA here is from genome assembly GCA_018342035.1 of Solanum appendiculatum. Taxonomy (NCBI): domain Eukaryota; kingdom Viridiplantae; phylum Streptophyta; class Magnoliopsida; order Solanales; family Solanaceae; genus Solanum; species Solanum appendiculatum. Next base: position 9,921 of record JAGDQO010001564.1, on the reverse strand, counting down.
GATGTGTTTGGCAAATAAGTGTTGAAAGTCACTCTTTTTATCAAAATGTCTGAAATACCCTTAAAGTTGTTAACATTATAAAAGAATTAAAGGTAAAAAAGTAATATACTTGGTCAAAGTAGAATGATTTATAAGTTAAAAAAAAAGAGTAGGGGTCACCCTACTTTTAACTTTTAACTTATTTTAAATTACTTTTGACTTATTTTAAGTTATTCTTATAATTTCAAAACACTCTAATAAGTCAAAAACTAATTTAAAAGTTAGTTTGATCAACTTAAAATCAAACGGGATTTCAAGTTGGTCAAACTAACTTTTAAATCAGTTTTTGACTTATTAGAGTGTTTGACAATTATAAGAATAACTTAAAATAAGTCAAAAGTAACTTAAAATAAGTTAAAAGTTAAAATTAGGGTGCCTCCTACTTATTTTTTAACTTATAAATCATTCGACTTTGACCAAGTATATTACCTTTTTACCCTTAATTCTTTTATAATGTTAACAACTTTAAGGGATTTCAAACACTTTGATAAAAAAAGTGACTTTCAACACTTTTTACTTTTTAAAAGTTATTTATTTTAAGCCAATCCAAACGGGCTCTTAGAATAGGTAGATTTTAGGCTTAGAAGGCTTATATAGGGTCTAGGATTAGGACTAAACCGACCTAGTTTAGGTATAAATCAATTAGGGAAAAGACCACAAAGCCCTTAAAATAACTGTTGGACCTCCACTAATGGTTGGACTTACGGTTCGTAGGTCCAACTACAGACCGTCCTTTCAAATTGTCGATGGGTTTCTGAGGCTACTTTTTGGACCCCCAACGACGGTTGCTATGTACATCCGTTGGTCCACTTACAAACCGTACATACCAACCGTAGGTTTCAACCTTGATCCTCAAAATTTCATTAAATCTGGGGCTCACCTACGAGACCTATCTACGACCCGTAGAAGAAATGACGAACCATTCTATTGATCCATAAAAAGGGTTCTGAAAATTGGTATTTTGAAATTATTTAACTTGTCATCTACGGTTCCCACCTACGGCCCTTAAGTCAACCTGCGGTCCGTCGGTGGCTTCAGTCAATACGGGCACTAATTTTGAAAACTTGCATTTTCCTTCCATTCAAATCCAAGGTGTTACACTTCTATGCAAGCAGTTCTTAGAAAAAGCAAATTTGATGGATTTGAAGCTAAAAATTACCGAAGAACACCAATGAAGGAACTGTCGTCCCATAGAAACCAACATGCGTCTTGATAAGGCTCAACTACCCATCATATGAATCAATGAGTAGATAGCCGCTAGCAATATATAACCCAACGTATAAGGTTTGTGTCAAATTCCACAAGGAACAATGTGTCACCAATCAAAGAGATAAAGAATTACAAGCTACGGGCTTGAATCCAAATGAAAAATAGAATTATAATACGAAGATGTTTTAGGTAACAATCAAGGATAAGGGAAAAGGCAAGCAAGGGGTTCAAGGGGATTCTTGAATGAGGATTTAATTCGTGATCAAATGATCCATCATAAATAACCAAGCATTATCTCGATAATCATGGGTAAGTCAACTATGCGTTGAATTCTCAAGTACTCACATGAATCTCCCGATCACAAGCATATATAGTAAATAAAACAATATAATATGGAAACACTAAGATTATTCTATCTCTAGCTCAAATCCAAAGATGAGAATTAGGCCCGGATCTAGATTCTCTCAAACTCTTGTCAATTAGCCGAATCTCAAATCGTGCCAATCGGTCATTCCTATACTTAATCCTCTTTCTCAAGTAATATCAAGATAAATAGGCAAATCATTCAGTTGATCAATCCCTTGGAAGTCAGTTTAAGTATGAAATCAATTAGAGAATCAAAGACCCATATCATAAATAACATAATATTGAACTAATTTCCAAAAGCACAAAACAAGAATCAAAACCCCAAAGGACTATTTCTAGCTCAAAATCCAAATCATCTTTAAACCATTACACCTAAAATTCATGCACTACGAAACATAAAAATTATGAAAAGGTGAAAATTATTACAATAGAGTACTCAATCTTCAATCCAAAAGGAGAATTGTTAGGAAACTTGCTATCCAAGCCTAAGCCCAAGCAAAGAATATGGAATGTTCTTTTATCTCGAATGGAATTATCAAAATATGGCTGTGCATGAGTGTACAAAGGGATTTTTCGGATCAAAAGGTGAATTTCCAAATCTGCCCAGACGCTTGACAATTTACTCTTCGAGTTCGTGTCATTTATTCCATGCGACAATGATGATCAATGGTTTTGTTAATTGCGATCTCAACCATTGACCATGTGATTGTGATGCTTAAGTTCTCAATTGACCGCAATCGCGACCCGTTGATAATACATTCGAGATGCATAAAGTACTGCCAATGCCAAATTCTCAATTGTAGTCCTCCTTTTGCCTTGATTTCACTTGGTTTCTTCATTTATGTTCTCATTCACTATATTTTAAATTTTTCTGCAAAACATGAATAAAACCACATTAAAAGCAACTATTCTAACATGAGCAAAGTAATAAAGTAAGCCTAAAGATAAGATAAGTTGGTAAAAATATCCACTTATCAACACCCCCAAACTTAAATCATTGCTTGTCCTCAAGCAAGTTAGAATCAAAGCATCAATAATCTTTTCCTTTCAAGCACACACATCATTCCAATTGTTTTAAATTCACCACTATCATATAAGAACAAAGAATATAACTTCAGTTGTTACTAACAATCAGTCACCACATGAAAAATTTCACAAAAATTCCCCTCATTATCACAACACACTTTCAAGAATAATGAATGATCAATTGACAACAACTCATTCTAAAGAACTGAATCAAAATCATTAGTTCTTTCACATGCTAATTTAACACATTTTGGAGCTTTTAAAAATCACCACTTTCTTAATTCACATGCTCTCAGAAGAATTAAAATGTCCAATAATTACTCACACAAGTATCAACAAGACAAGGGACAAAAGTACAAATACTCACACTCACAAAGAACATCTAATGACACAAATACTACGTCATAGGCTTGCCCTTATTTTCAATCATCATTGGCTCAAAAGCATTCGGTCGGATATCACAAAGGACTTCTATCAAGCTTGTAATGTAGGCTTAGGGAAGATTAGGATAACATTTGGGTAAAAGTGACTACACCTCCTTGAACACAACACACAACAATTCCATTTTTCTATTCCCACTTTTCTTCATTTTTCAACCCATTGCACAATTTTTTTCATTTCATACAAGATGCCGCACTTGAGACAATTTTATACTGTGGAGGATTCATTTTCTTTTATTCTCTTTTTTTCTTTTTTTTTCTATGCTTTTTTTTCTTTAGCACTTTTTTCTCTTTTCTTTGATTCATTTTTTCATTGCTCAATATAAAGCCCTCATGTGATTAGCATATCCCCTATGGGTTTCCAACAACACCCCCAAACTTTGGTTTTTAGCCTCAACTTTCACAACTTTCGAGTTCAAGGAGGGAAGGGTCAAAAAGATGATTACTTTTCAAAATGGGAAAGGATTGTAATGAGAATGCCAAGAAAATAGTATTAAGCTCAAAGGGGTTAACTAGGGATATATTTAGTGTAAAGATGGAATTTATAGATCAAGTAGACTTCCAAAAATCACAAAGAATGCCTAAGGTCATTTATATAACCAAACTCAATCAAGACAAACATTGAAAGACTAATCGGGCAAGTTTATTCGACAAGATCACCATATATGGCATAAATATTAATAAAGATAGCTAAATTTTTACTTCCTTCACATGCACAAATGGAATCACACTTTGAAACCACTAATGAGTCAAGAGTCACAAAAAGAGTTACAAGAGTTGTCACAAAATCATTCACCTCATGCATTTGTTTTCAAAAGAAATTGGAGGGTATGCTCAACTTTTCACAATGCATGACTATACCAATAATACCAACCAAGTCACATCCTCCAAAAAATAAGACAATTTTCCCTTAAAAAGATATCAACCAATCCATCATCGGGCAAATTCATGCATCTCTTTGAGGTATGGCTACACAGACTTCACCACACAACCATTCCATTAATACACTCACAATCAAACGACAATTTTCCCTTATGAAAGTCGTCACTTTATCTATCATTTGGCATCGTCACTCAACATCACCATCACAAAATAAAACAAAGAAGCTAGCAAATGAAATAAACAACAAACAAGAAATGAAAGAGAAAATGAATAATAAATCACAATATCAAAAGCCTGCCAAGGGCGCACTACATCCATTCAAATCATGGCCCAACAAGGCCACACAAACCTATAAATAGCCCAACAAGGGCACAATCAGAATAGTCAATAAAATTAATCACAAATTAGAGTAGCAAATCCCATCATCAGTCATATAAAACATAGGACCCTGTGGGAAGCACCCCCAACTAATAAATGATACTATGTCCTCACAGTACAAACATGAAATCTAAAAGAGAATATGAGAGAATTCTTGAGATTCCTCAACTAGAAGTGGAGCTATCAGGCCCCTGAGGACATCATCCTAATCATCTCCTGAACCACAAAACTTTCTGAGCGTGTCCATCATATTTGTCAGGAATTTTATTTTATTTTCTCGTGATCCCTCATCTTTTTCTGCCGCCTCTCAATCTTAGCCAACCTATCCTTGATATGTTGCTGCTCCTGCACTATAGTGGACAAGGTCAAAGAAATAGTACCTGAGGTAGATGAGGAGCTCTCTCTCCAGGACCAATGGGAAGGCATATTACCTGAAGTAGATGAGGAGCTCTCTCTCCAGGGCCAGTGGGAAGGCATTGTACAAACTCTTGAATTTGAGAATCCATGCCATGCACCAGGCCGGATATGTGAAGCAGTGTGGGGCGTCCACTCTGCAGTGGCCTAATAGATGTAGAGATGGAGGTTGGATTAAGTGAAACACTACTCTCAGAAAATGTGCCAAACACTGAATCAAGAACATCAATTTTCCTGTTCTTCATGACATGCCTCCATCCCTTCTTCTTCAATGGGTGAATAGGCTTTTCAGTGCCTTTCATGCTATCTGTCTCTTTGTTTTCCACCTCAGCTGCTTGGCATAAGTAAGTAATCAAAGAAGGAAAGCAAATACTTTTAGTACATCCAATGATTACCTCCTTGATTTTCTGCACACTAATCTGGCCGACATTTACGGGGAGTCCCTCCATAATGGCACAAATCAGTAATGCCCTGTCAGGAGACACATCGATATCATTTCTCAAAGGTATGACTTGGCTGCATATGATCAAGAGCCATGTCTTCGCCTCAACGGTGAACTTTGAGGAATCAATCTGGAGGTTGTGTTCGATCCATTGTGGCCTATGGTGTCACGACCCAAGCCTAGGGCCTAGATGTGACCGGCGAATGGGGAACCCGAAGGAACCCCAAACAAGCCTCATAGCGTATCATTACACATCCTTGGTCGCGGAAGCAATTAAATGACCATAAACGATAAGCATAATCAAGGGGGAAATCGGGACTAAGGGAGCAAAAAAAAGAAATGATACATAAATACCATAGATGAGTCAAGCTCAAGCATAATACACAACTTGTCCAACACCACCTCTAAACATGAGTACTTAGCGGGGGCCAAGACAAACTACCGGGCTCACCCTCATAGTCAAAACATAACTAGAAAGGAAAAGTTTTATACATAGCAAAAGATCATGAGCAACGTCCCCGAAATGGAGGACTCACCAATAACCACTATAGAAAATCGTACTAGCCACGCGGAGGAGGATGGTCAAGCGGTGCTCCGGTCCCTACATGGTGACATCATGTAGGCATAGAGTATGCGTTAGTACATTTGAATGTACTAAGTATATGGGATGCAATGCAATGCTACATTAGATGGACATCATAGGAAAAATGCGTAATCATACCCAATAGATAGCATAATAATGAAATGATATGTATAATGATGCTTACATAAAAAAATCATATTTAGTGGGACGGAGTACATGTGTGGCGAGTGACCATCAATATAGTATTTCCAAGGCCTACCACCCCCTTGGAGAGGCGAAAGAGGTACAAACCCCTCAATATGGTTACACGGGCCTACCACCCCCCGAGCTAGGGACCAAGGTACAAACCCCTCGATATGGTTATACGGGCCTACTACCCCCCGTACTAGGCAACCAAGGTACCAACCCCTCGATACGGTTATACGGGCCTACTAACCCCGGTACTAGGCAACCAAGGTACCAACCCCTTGATACGGTTATACGGGCCTACTACCCCCCGTACTAGGCTTGGTCGACTCACAACACTTATATAGAGAAAATCATATACATGCGTCCATTTCATCATCATTTCAGTAATTACATAACCATCCGACTCATAGGACGTACCTTGGACCTTCCCTTTCCTACGAATTCTATAAATGGGCATTTTATCAAACACAAGGTGGGCAATTGTTCATGTAAATGAAATCATGTATTTCAAGAATACTAGTCCAACCAATTCCAAAATCCATATAAATCAGCCCACCAACAACATACATATATATATCAACCTTCATAATTTGATCATGGAAGCATGTAAACCATAAACATCACATAAAAATTCCATTTCATGATAATATGCAAAAAGGACCATAACAGGGTGTATAGTAGTAATTCCGTAATTCAAGAGTTCATAATTGATCATGAGGACCCATAAACTTGAAGTAGAAATAGAGGATAAATGATTGGACTTGTGGAAAGGAAGGTTTCCACAATCAAACCCACATACCTCAACTTTGGAGAATCCTTGATGAAGTTTGGAATGGAGAATCGAAGCTTGAGATTGAGTCTTGAATCCGGAATTAGAGCTTGAGATGTTTGAATTTGGTTGAAGATCTTGGTGGAATTTTTGGAGAGGGCTTAGAGAGTGTTTTTTTGGAGTTTAGAAAATGACTAAGTATGGGACATATCCCCTTTTTATAAAAAATGACTCCAACCCGTCTAAAGAAAACTGCTCACTGGAAATTGCAAATCTGCACAGACAGGTTTTACGAAAATGGTCATAACTCCCTCATCCTAACTCGGACTAAGGTGAAACCAAGTGCGTTGGAAAGCTTACTCAAAGAGCTTTAATTTCATAGGTTGAAGCCCTTCCAGTTCCTTGTGTGCTAAGAGATATGCCCCTTTAAAGTTGACCCTCCAAATCGCAATTTTTGCGATTTTTGAATTTTGTTACGGTTGCTCTAAAATTCGGGTTAGACCCATTTCCCACTCAATTTGACCCCACAAGTAAGAATATGAAGTCGAATTTCCGAAATCATGCACGAATTTTGAGATATATGGAAATTACAATTATAGGTGTTTCCGAAGCACATTTTCGGGCATTTTTGGGGTCGTTTCAATATCTCCCCCTTGGGAACATTCGTCCCCGAATGTTAAAGAAACGTATATGAGAGACACAAACATGGCAAATTTCAGCCCACAAGGATGCAACAATGCACTTACACCTTATTTCAAAACCTCAACATAGTCATAAAACCACAATGAACTTGTCAACTTAAACATGAATGTATGCAATGACATGGGGGCTGAACTTAAGATCTGAGATTTTTATAAAGGGCTTAGATCAATACCTTAGGCTCGAGTGGAGTGGAAAAGATAAGGATATCGCCTTTGCATGTCCGCTTCGGCCTTCCCAAGTAGCACGTTTCAAATTGTTTGATTTCTTCCAAGGACTTTAATGGAAGCCACACTTTGTTTCTCAACCTCTTCACTTGTCTATCTAAAATCTGTACCGCGAACCCTTTCATAGGTCAAATTATTCTTCAACAACACCCGCACAACATCAAGAGACACAATGGCATTGGATCACCCACACACTTCCTCAACTAGACACATGAAATACCGGATGAACCAAAATCCATCTCGCTGGCAATCCAACTCATAAGCTACCTTGCAATTTCTCCTCATCACCTTATAAGGACCCACTTATCTTGGGCCTCCACTTGCCCTTCTTACCAAAACGAACACACCCTTCGGATGGGTTCACCTTCAAATAAACCCAATCACCAACTCGGAATTAAAGAGCCCTTCTCCTGCGCATCGCTAGGACTTTTGGCGCACTTTGGGCCATCTTCAACCTTTCTCTAATCATCTAACCTTCTCAAGAGCCTCCATAACTAGGTCTGGTCCTAACAAGGCCACCTCACCAACCTCAAACCACCAACCGGTGATCTACAACGCCTTCCATTAGAGGCCTCAAAAGGAGCCTACCGATTGCTAGAATTGATAGCTATTGTATAGGCAAAACTCATCAATGGAAGATGTCATCCCAACTACCCTTAAGCTTCCAATACACAAGCCCTAAGCATATCCTCAAGTGTTTTGGATAGGTCCTTTCGTGTTGTCCATCCGTTTGCGGGTGAAAGGCCTGTAGTAAGCTTAACTCTCGTACACTAAGGACCCCCTTTGAAAAGATTCCAAAGTGTGAAGTTAAATTGAGTACCACGGGTCCGATATGATGGATCAGAGGAATCCCATGCAACCTTACCAATCCATGATATATAACCTTTGCATAAATCTTCCGCCCCAATATGTTGTCTATTTTACCGGTTAGAAAATGAGCCGATTTTGTCATCCTATCAACCACCACCCAAATAGAATCAAAACCTTTTCTAGTCTTGGGTAAACCAACTACAAAATCCATATTAATTTCTTCCCACCTCCAAGTAGGAATCTCTATGTCTTGGGTTAGACCACCCGGCCTTTGATGTTCGGCCTTGACTTGTTGACAACTATGACAACCGGAGACGAAGTTGGCAATGTCCTTCTTCATGCCTCCCCACCAATACACATCCCTCAAATCTCTATACATTTTGGTGGAACCGGGGTGGATGGAGTAGGAAGAATTATGAGCCTCCTCAAGAATTTTCTCCCTCAAACCATCAACACAAGGCACACACAACCTACCTTGGTACCTAAGGGCACCATCTCCCCCTTGGGAGAAAGCTTCCACCTTGCCCTCTTTCACCAAGGCCTTCAATTCAAACAAGGAAGAATCAAGATCTTGTTTTGCTATCACCTCATCAACCAAGGAAGACCTAGCACCATCAACAACGACCACACCACCATCACCAACCTCTTCCAACCTAACCCCCAACCTAGCCAACCGATGTACCTCCCTAGCCATTTCCCTATCACCAATATCAACATGAGCTAGGCTAACCATAGACACCCTACTCAAAGCATCCGCCACCACATTAGCTTTACCGGGATGATAATGCACACTCATATCATAATCTTTAAGAAATTCTAGCCACCTTCTTTGTCTCAAGTTGAGATCTTTTTGGGTGAAGACATATTGGAGGCTCTTATGATCGGTGAACACATCGACACGTACCCCCATACAAATAATGACGCCAAATCTTTAAAGCAAACACCACCGCGGCTAATTCAAGATCATGCGTAGGATAGTTCTTTTCATGCACTTTGAGTTGTCTAGAAGCATAGGCTATCACCTTACCATTTATTGCATTAGGACACAACCAAGCCAACTCTAGAAGCATCACAATACACAACAGAATCCCTCAAGCCCATTCCGGTTAGTGACAATAAGGAGCGGACACCAAGTTTATCTTTTCAAAGGTTTGAAACTCCTTTCGCACTCGTCGGTTCCACTCAAAACTTAGGCCTTCTTTTGTGTCAACTTTAGTCATGGGAGAAGCAATAGAAGAAAACCCATTCACAAATCCCCGGTAGTAACCCGCTCAGCCCAAGAAGCTCCTAATATCCGACGGGGTCAATGGCCTAGGCCAATTTCTAATCACATCGGTCTTCTTAGGGTCTACCTTAATACCATCCCCCGACACCACATGACCTAGGAAGGCAACCTCCCTCAGCCAAAATTCACACTTTTTCATACTTGGCATACACCTTCTCCTCTC